>CABHPH010162189.1:0-22760 GCA_902168325.1 Peromyscus nudipes | reverse complement strand
TATAATATAATATAATATAATATAATATAATATAATATAATATGGAACCACAGAAGACCCTGTAGCCAAAGCAATCGTGAGCCAAAAGAAAAATACTGGAGATATTATCATTCCAAGATAGGTTATAGATCTATAGTAATAAAGATAGCATGTTATTGGCACAAAAACAGACATGGAGATGAAATGAACAAAAAATAAGATCCATACATGAGAGCACCCAACTACAGACTTCAGATATTTGACAAACATTGCAATATGCATCACAGTAATGACAGTATTTCTAACAAATGGTGCTGGGAAAACTCAGTGTCCACATCTAGCAAGCAGAATGAAGTTTACTTTTTTAATAGATACTCAAAGATTTGGGTTGACTCTTATTTTTCAAATTATTTTTAAAAATCAACAATATTCATGGTGTTTTATACACTACGAAACTATTTTCTTGATTAAATGAGCCTTTAGGATACCCTATAATACAATTAGGTAGTATTAAAAAATCTAAATAATGTTCCTATTTTACCAATGAAATAAATGAACAATATTACAATGTAACTCTTACTAGCGTGCTCTTTCCCTTTCTGATTGTGAAATAAGATTTGACTATGCTAGTAAACCTATGGAATCTTGATTTCTTATAACTCTGGCCTTTTATTTCTACCCTGTCACCAATACTATTAGGTGATATAATAGGTACAGATCTGGGTCTCAGTCCATGAGCTGAACTATCCAGGTATCTCAGCTCTAGTTTCTATCATTGTAATAAAACATCACCAGCAAAAGCAACTTGGGGAGGAAAAGGTTTATTTCTGCCTCCAACTCTCTGGCTACACTGTCATTAGGGGAAGTCACAGTTGGAGGCAGGAACTGAAGCAGAAGCCGTGGAGGAATGCTGCCTACTGGCTTGCTCCTCATGGCTTACTTATCCTGCTTGCCTATACAACTCGGGACCACCTGCCCAGAAGTGGCACTACCCCCCACCATAGGCTTGGCCCACCCACATCAAATCATTAATGAAGAAAATGCCATACAGACTTACTTACATCTAATCTGGATGGAGCCATTTTCTCAATTAAGATTCCTCTTCCTAGATATGTCTAGGTTCTTGTCAAGTTAACAAAAACCAGCCAGCACAGCAGGTTCTCGGGTCCCATGGCACAGAATTAGACCAAGGACCCATGGTTAGAAATAGTAACCGGAACAGTTATCCAGACAAGAAAAGCATTTCCAAGAATGGTGGTGGGCCAGCGAGCTGAGGGTACAACCTCAGAAGCCCTGTAACACTTCTAGAAACTGTCACCCTGTGGTAATATGATATTTAGGACAACCTGAATTTGTGTTCCCAGGCCATAGCCATTCACGTTTCACTTCAAAACAAACTATGTTACATTCCCTTTGAAGCATGAGCAGTGTTTTTGTGTTGAAAGTAACTGTGTAAGTTTGCTCTTTGGATGTGCACAGTCATCATATGGGTCCCTTCTCCCTGAAGACAAGATAGATCCAGCTTAAATCTTTGAAAGCCCAAGGGAAACAAACAAACAAACAAAACAAAACAAAAAACAAAAAAAAACCCTAGCTGAATATCATAAGTGTTACTAGAAATCTTAGGGAGTCCCTATCATAGTAACCATATGATACTGAGAAAATCAGGGTCTCTTCTTAGCATTCTTAGCCTCATTGACAAAAGCATTTGAGAATAGACTCAAAAGGAAGTTTTAGGACAAAGAAAAAACCCAGGGTAGGCAAGCTGTAGGTCTTGGCAGCTGCCTGAGGAGGGAGACGGAAAAGATAAATTAAAGGGCATGCCATTTAACTTAAGCCTACATGAAGGTCAGCCACATGGCAAGCAATCAGCAAGAGAAGCATTAGGGAGAGATTGGGGGAAAAAAAGCCTGAAGTACCAGAAAACACATACTTAGGTTTTTCCTTGAATCCACATGAAGGTCAGCCACATGGCAAGCAATCAGCAAGAGAAGCATTAGAGAGAGATTGAAAAAAAAGCCTGAAGTACCAGAAAACACATACTTAGGTTTGTCCTTGAATCCAAAACAAAAAGACAGGCAGGAGGAAAAGGAAAGGTTCTGAGTGCTAGACAGTGAGAATTCTAGAAAGAAAGAGTACATTATATCATTTAAAGGGACAGTTATTCTGCACATCTCTTTAGCATGGATTAAGGTAAACTTGCTTTCCCGAGGAAAGATACCTTGGCCAGGTGATTGGCCTGCCTACTGGATTAACTCTTAATGGAGGAGACAATGGCATGTCTCCACCTTAAGGTAGATTCCATTGTTTTGGCTAGGAAATAACAGTTTTCTCTTTCTGGGCCTTTAATGCTACTCTAACAGAAAGACCCATATGATGTACCATTGAATCATACTTCATTGAAGTTTCAATTCAAAATATGATGATAATGCCAGTCCTTCTAGAAGGAGACACTTTTAACATTTCTTCTCATCTCTCAGCTTGACTTATACATGGATGAAGTATCCTAAGTATATATTGAAGAAAGATAAAGTTAAATAAATATGAAGATACTAAAACTTAGTATTGTGAATTTGCTTTCAAATTTTTCTGTGGTACCTTTGATTTTCTCAGTAATATAATAATATAATGATATATGCATGCTTGAATGTCATCTTAAGTGAAATAATTCACTACCACCACCACCACCGCTTTGTTTGAAATGGGTCATCACTATATTGCCCTGACTAGCAAAGAGCTTGCTATGTAGGCAAGGCTGGCCTCAACTTTGTCACAATCTTCCTGTAACTGTCCTGACAGAGAGAAGATATTTTAAAGATATTTTGAAATTATGTGTATGTGTAAGGACTGTGATGTGCATCTGAGTACACGTGCTTGATGAGGTCAGAGGCATCAGAACTTCCTAGAGATGGAGTTACAGGTTGTTGTGAGCGTCCTGATGAGTACTGGAGAGGAACATGTGCACTTAACCACTGAGTCATCTCTCCAGCCCAGAGACAGCATTATTTTAAAGGGACTCTTGTGATTCCACAACCAGTCTCTTCACCAAACCAGATCTTCCATATCCTTCATCCTTCTCCAGGGTGTAATCAGGTGAGTCCTTCCGGTTCTCCCCTCCAAACAACCTCCCCAGGCCCCAGGATCTGGCTCAGGTCCCATATCCAGTGTCCTAGTCTACTCTGACACCCCCTACTTGTGCCACAACCAACCTTTAAGCTTCTGCTAGGACCCTGCCTGCCTTTGACCCACAGGCCCCTCACACGGCATCTCTAACCTCTCCACCAGGCAGGTCCTATATAATTTTCTCTAAGGGTCTAGCCAGATGAGTCCTTCTGATCCTTCCCTCCCTGCACCCCATTCACTCCAAAGATCTACCCAGTAGACGAAATTCTAAACAGTCTTAGTAAATAAGAAACACAGAGCCAAATACAGAGGTAAATAGCTAAAGAGATCAGAGAGTCACGACTACGTTATCTTACCATCTCACTGCCTTCGCTTCCCCAGAGAGAGTTTCTTCCTGCCTGACTTGTGTTTTTATTGCCTTTCTGTTCTGCCTTCTCATTGGCTATAAACCCAACCACATGACTTCCTCGTCACTGCCTGTCTGTACAGACCTGCAAGTCTCTATGGTTGGTTCTGGGATTAAAGGCTCATCTCACCACGCTTGGCTGTGTCCTTGACCACACAGAGACTGCCTGCCATTAAGGGCAAGGGCTACCACTGCCTGACTGATGTTCCTGGCTCACTATGACCTCTGATCTCCAGGCAAACTTTATTTATTAACATACAAATAAAATCACATTTCAGCACAAATAAAATATCACCACATTTCCCCTTTCTGTTCTAATAAAGAGAAAAAAGTTATAACTAATATAAGAAAAACTATATACAATAAGTACAATAACTATATACAATATATATAAGCAATAAATACCTAAACAATGTCTAGTCCATTTGTGTTTGGCAGATTCAGAGAAAATATTCCATTATCTATCCTATTTTGGTAAGTCCAAAATGTATCTGATTCACTTTCTATCCTAACTTATATTACTAACAGAACTATATTATAATGTCTTTCAAATGCATACACGTACACCTCTTTAGTGAGTTTCTTTTCTGAAATTCTTAACAAGGAAAACTATAACTATCTAATCTTTAACTATAGCTAAAACTATAACTATCTAATCTTCAACTCCCTCAGAGACCCATGAAGGAAATAATATTACCTAATAAAACAGGAAGTGCATGCAAGCGGCTTCCAAAAAATAAATGTGAGTTGACTGAAACAGCCAGCTGCCTGGACAGTCACCTGAGGTTTCTCCGCAATGTAGGCATCATCTTCAGCCTATAGGCTTGGTGTATCTGACAGACTCATTTGTGAAGTAGGATGTACACAAGGCCTATAGTTTGACCTCACGTTCGGTGAGAGTAGTCCATGTACCAGAAACACATGAATTCCACCAGTGTCCTGTCAGGATTCAGGATTTTAAGTTCCGGAAATTGTTGGTGTTTTTGAAATTCAGCTGTCTATTCTTCTTGGCTTGTGGGTGGCTTCATCTCAGCATCCTGTTTTTCTCCACATCCCATTCTTCTCGGCTTGTGGGTGGCTTCATCTCTTTTATTAAATGCCAGTCTACCATTGAGAGGTTAGGCTCTGTCAGCCTAGTTACTCTTTCAAGAATAACTGTTTCAGCTACTGTTCCACTGCACATCAGAAGCTATCGGTCCACTGTCTGTTCAGCTACCTTCAAAGGAAGGGGCACTGTAACTTTTCTGGATTGTAAAGGCCACTTCAGCGATGGTGCCATATTGTCCTGGCCTCAGAGAATGCCTATTGCTAAAGCCACAACCACACTTGTCTTGGCAAAAATCGGTAGTCCTTTGTATTGTGTCCTGTCTGTCCATTTTGTCCTGTTTGTCAGCAGTCGATTTGAGGACACTTTGTTGTCCAGTGGCTAACTTTTGCCAAAATGAAAGTTAATTCCATATGCAGTTTCTTCAATGCCCATATCTTCTCTGAAGTAGATTGGTGCTGCCAGGAGCTGACATGTCTCATAAAAAAGGAAAAAATTTCTGAGTTATTAAAACATTTTAAATGCCGTATTCTGTAGATCTCTGAAAGGTTTGAAGATGACCTGTCTAAAATATATCTGCTTGACCTTGAAAACATACCTAATACGATTGTAATGTCTCGCTACTAACTTTCATTTCTTTATATCCTAATAGTTGGTAATAATAACATTCAAGGATTAACAAATTGCATTACATTGTTAAATGAACTGTATAAGTACAGTATCTTGAACAAGATTAGAAATATACATACAGCATTTTCTAACAATCTCAATCTCAATATATATAATTTGTATACAATATACAAAAATCCAATCCAATGTAAGATATTTAAAACTAGTAATTGTCTTTTAAAAGTAGATTCAATAATCTTTCTTTTTATCTATATCGTATCTATATCTTCTCTTTACTTTTCAGAATAGATTCAATAATTTACCCTCTATTCTATCATTTCTACATATCTTTTTTTAAAACAAGAACCTTAAATCTAATCTCCTTTGCTTAGCCCTTTTCTTAACTATTAACAGCAACTTGTAACCAACCCTTCTAAACAATGAAAATTATCCCAGACCCAAAACCCATTGAAAGACCAAAAACTATCTGCCCCACACCACCTCTTTGGGAATGTGGGCGTTGTGTTCTTAAAATTGCTTCCTGATGGCTGTGGGTGAAGGCATCTTTATTCTGAAAAGAAAACTTTTGGGTTAATTGTCAAATTCTAGGAAAGATAGCTATATCATTTGTTGTCCAGTCTCTTCATAATGCCAAAGTTCAGGGCTTATCTCAAGTCCTTGTTCAAGTAGTCTGTGAAACTGGATCATCTCAGCTAGCCATCTCAAAATTGCTCTGAGCAATTTGTTGTTCAAAGCTGATCTGTAGATGATGTTTGTCAGCTTAGTGGTATTATTATTGTCCATGTGGAATCGTTGTTGTGGGGTCCCATCATCTTTCTGGAGACTTCAAATTTGGTGTTAGGCCTGGTCATGATTCCCTGCAGAAAACTGATAGAGACTCGAACACAAAAACAGGTATAGGCAGCTAACTGAAGCCTTTTCTCTAGAATTAGTTAGTACTCTATATGACCATTAATATCTTAACAAAAGTTTAAAATATATATTAATCTTATAAATTTTGATATAAAGTTTGTACTTTAAGAAAAGTTTAAAGAATCAGAATAGAATCAAAGAATTGAGATTAGTAGCAATAGAATAAATAGTACCTTAATTTTTTTATTTTCTCCTGTCCCATATCAGAAGATGGCTCCTTCTTCTGGCATGATACAGAGAGTTTGCATTTTCCTTTTAACAACATGCTTGGGTTTAAAGAAGGAGAGAGCCATTCTCCAACTCCAAAGCCAGCTTTAATTTTTAATTGAACTGGGACTACAAGAAGACCATTTGTGTTAAATGTCTTTAGAGAAGAGCAGAAACAAACATTTAGGAAGTCTTATGAAATTTTATAGATGATACACCAATATGCCAATTTACTCTTTTTCTTGGGACATTTTTGTAGATGATATGTCCTTTTTCTTCAGATGTCTTATTTGTCCAGTGTTCTTCAGATTCCTTAGCCTTCATTCTCCTGAAAGACAAAAACAAAAACCTTTCCCCAAGACTAACTTTGGGGAGGTTCCCTTTTGGCAAATTATATCTGATTAAATGAAAAGGCCTGTGTCAATGGTATAAATTAGTTTAAATTGGATGATCATTCTGGTTGATGAACTATCACCTCATCTAATTAAGAGGTCTCTCTTGTTCACTATACCTGTACTCTAGGACTAGGATGCACATCCTACATTCCAGCCCTGTCAGTTCCTTGTGTCTACCTGACTCCAGTTCACCTAAGCCATATCTAACCACCAGACACACAATGACTCACACATCTTCTCTTCTATGCCAACCTGTTGTGACTATCTGAGAGTCATAAGTAACAACAGAAGTTCACATGCCCAGATCTCAATATAAAAGTGTGAATAATTTTAAAGATAAAGGCACTATGTCCCTTGAAAAACCTACTAGTTTGGTAGAAATATTTGCCAATAAGAACTACCTACATGAACCCCAAGACACAGAATTTACAAGAACAATCATAAACTTCATCAAAGAATGCAAGAAGCTTAAAGAAGACACAAAGAAACAACTCAATGAACTTAAAGAAAAATAAATGTCTGAGAAAAATGCCCCTCCCCCAAAAACAAACACGAGTATAAGACTCATGGAAATGATGAAGACAATCCAACGTTTGAAAGCAGAATTCAGGAAAGAGATGGAAACATTGAAGAGAACTCAAGTTGTATTGAAGATGGAACTGAAAAACTCAATAACCCAACTAGAAAGATCAAGGAAAAAGCTTTACAAATAGAATGAATCAAGCAGAATATGGAATGTCAGGATTCAAAGATAAAGCCAAGGATTTTTAATTATGTATTTGTAGATGTGTGCAAAGGCATGCAGGTGCCATGGATGCCAGAAGACAGTGTCAAATCTCCTAGACCTAGAGTTACAGGCAGTTGTGAGCCACCCAAGATGGGTGCTGGGAACTGAACTTGGGTCCTCTGCAAAAGCAATATACACACTTTTTTTAATGAATGGATATTTTATTTTATTTTTAATGGTTTCTACTTTTATTTTACCTTTTCCCTTTTACTAAATATAGATTATTTTCTCATACAATATAATCTGAATACAGTTTCCCCTCCCTCTACTTCTCCTAGTTCCTCCCCACCTTCTCTCCCATCCAGATCCACTCCCTTTCTGTCTCTCATTAGAAAAGAACAGGCTGCTAAGAGATAACAAAACACAACAAAATAAAATATAACAATACAAAACAAAAACCATCATATCAAAGTTGGACAAGGCAAGCCAATAGAAAAATAAAAGAGTCTTGAGAAGGCACAAGAATCAGAGAATCGGAGACCCACTCGTTCACACATTCAGGAGTTCCATAAAAGTACTAAGCTGAAAGCCATAATTTATAAGCAGAGGACCTGGTGCAGACCTGTGCTGGCCCTGTGCTTGCGCCTCAGTCTCTGTGAGCTCATATGAGCTTTGCTCATGTTGTTTTAAAGGGCCTTGTTCCCCTGGTGTCCTCCATCCCCTCTGGCTCTTACACTATTTCCACCTCCTCTTCTATGGGATTCCCTGAGCTCTAAGAGAGATTTGCTAGAGACATCCTAGAGACATCCAATGTAGAGCTGTATGTTCAAACCTCCACCCCTTGTGTGTGTGTGGGGGCGGGTCTGGCTGTTAGTCTCTGTATTTGTTCCCATCTGCTGCAGGAGGAAGCCTCTCTGATGATGGCTGAATAAGACACTGACATGAGTAGAGCGGAATATCATTAGGAGTCATTTTATTGTTACCTTTTCTTTGACTAGTATATTTGGCTTTACCCTAGGTCTATGGGCTATCTAGTCTCTGGTTCTTGGTTACCCAAGAAGTGTCAGTATGGGTTCCATCTCATGGAGTGGGCCTGAAGTCAAATTAGACATCTGTTGTAACTCCCAGGTTTGTGCCACCATTGCTCTAGCATATTTTGCAGGAAGGACAGATTGTAGATCAAAGATTTTGTGGTTGGGTTGGTGTTTATATTTCCCTTTTGGTAGCCTGCAGAGCACCGTACTGTACTAAAGACATTAGAACATAGGGTGAAGGTTCTGTGTAGGCACCAGCTCAACCTCTCCATGTTCAATAAGTTGTGTGGGTGTTGCCTTTAGCATTGGGGCCTTGCTGTCAGTTTTTGGAGAGCAAGCTATTGTCTTGGCAACAGCCTATGTTATTTAGGGATTTCCTTGGGACTCCTTGTACCAAGAACTCAATTGGAAGCTTTGTTAGGTGACAAGAGATGGCCAGTTGGGGTTGTCTCCCTCATTATTTGGAGACTTCACTAAGATGACCCCCATATATTATAGGAACTTTCCACTGCAATAGGTTTCCAGACTGCCCCCCAAACACCCTTCAGTTCTAACTGTATCTCCCCTCATTTCCTCCTGCAATGCCCTCTCCCTTTCCCCTTCCCATCTGATCCTCCCTTTCTTTCCTCTACCCACTCCAGTCTACCCATAAAATCTATTTCTCCTTCACCAGAAACATCCATGTGTTCTCCCCTACCAACCCTGGTCCCTTCCTCTGTGTCTAATCTCTCTGAGTTATGGATTGTAGATTGTTTATCATTTATTTAATATCTAATATACAGATATAAATGAGTACCATATTTGCTCTTTGGGGTCTGGGTTATCTCACTCATGTGGGGGTATTGTGTTCCCCAAAATATTGTGTATGCTAATAAACCTATCTGGGGTCAGAGAACAGGACAGCCACAATATTAAACATAGAGGTTAGGCAGTGGTAGCATACGCCTTTAATCCTAGCATTCCAGAGGCAGAAATTCAAGTGTTCAAGGATACACCCAAGCATGGTGACCCACGCCTTTAATCCCAGAAAGTCAGCCTTTAATCCCAGGGAGTGGTGGTAGAAAGCAGAAAGATATATAAGGCGTGAGGACCAGAAACTAGAGGCATTTTGGCCTGGAGAAGCGGCCTGGAGAAGCATGTGGCTGGTTAAGCTTTCAGGCTTCTAGCAGCAGTTCAGCTGAGACCCATTCTGGATGAGGGCTCGGGGCATCCAGTCTGAGGAAACAAGACCAGCTGAGGATTCAGCAAGGTGAGATAGCTGTGGCTTGTTCTGTTTCTCTGACCATCCAGCATTTCACCCCAATACCTGGCCTCAGGTTTGATTTTATTAATAAGACCTTCTAAGACTCATGCTACACACTCAGAATAATTTTTTCCAGTTCTGTCAATTTGCCTGCAAATTTCATGACATCATTTTTTTGAAGAGCTGAGTAATACTCCATTGTGTAATTGTACCACATTTTCTTTATCCATTATTCTGTTGAGGGATCTTGGTTGTTTCCAATATCTGGCTATTATGAATAGAGCAGCAATGAACATGGTTGAACAAGTGTCCCTGTGGTAGGATGAAGCATCCTTTGGTTATATACCTATGAGTGGTAATTTCTTTCTTAATTTCTGCCTTGACCCATTTTTCAGTAGAGAGTTGTTCAGGTTCCATGAGTGTGAGCTTTCTGTTGTTTCTGCGGTTGTTGATATCCAGCTTTAATTTGTGGTGATTTGATAGAATGCAGGGAGGTATTTCAATTTTCTTGTATCTATTGAGACTTGCTTTGTGTTCAAGTATGCAATCAATTTTGGAGAAAGTTCCATGAAGTGCTAGGGAAGAAAGTATGTTCTTTGTGTTTGGGTGAAATGTTCTGCAAATATCTGTTAGGGCTATTTGATTTATAACATTGGCTAGTTCCAACATTTCCCTGTTTAGTTTTTATCTTGAAAACCTGACCATTAGCAAGAGTGGGTATCGAAGTCTCCCACTCTCAGTGTGTGAGGGTCAATATGTGATTTAAGCTGCAGTAGTGTTTCTTTTACAAACTTGGATGCCCTCGTGTTTGGGACATCGATGTTAAAAATTGAAATGTCATCTTGGTGCATTTGTCTTTAATAAGTATGTAGTATCCTTCCCCATCTCTTCTGATTAATTTTGGTTTAAAGTCTATTTTGTTAGACATTAAAATGGCTACACAAAGTTGTTTCTTAGGTCCATTTGCTTGGAATATCTTTTTCTAATTCTTTACCTTGAGGTGATGTTGAGGTGTGTTTCTTAGACGCAGCGGAAGGATGGATCCTGTTTCCCCATCCATTGTTAGTCAAGAAATTGAGACTATTGTTGTTTAGAGCTATCAATTACCAATGATTATTGATTCCTGTTATTTTGTTGATGGTGGTGGTGATGGTGTGTGTGTGTTTGTGTGTGTGTGTTCCCCTTCCTTTGATTTTGGTGGCCTGGGATTATTTATTCCCTGTGTTTTCATTGTTGTATTTAACTTCCTTAGGTTGAAGTTTTCTTTCTAGCACAATCTGTAGGACTGGATTTGTAGATAAATATTGCTTAAATTTGGTTTTATCATAGAATGTCTTATTTTCTCCATCTATGGTTATTCCAAGTTTTGCTGGGTATAGTAGTCTGGGATAGCATTTGTGGTCTTCTAGAGTCTGCAGTACATCTGTCCAGCCCCATCTGGCTTTTAGAGTCTCCATTCAGAAGTCAGACATAATTCTAAAAGGTCTGCACTATATGTTATTTGGTCTTTTTCCCTTACAGATTTTAATATTCTTTCTTTGCTCTGTATGTTTAGTACTTCGATTATTATATGTCAAGGGTCTTTCTTTTTTGGTCCAGTGTATTTGGTGTTCTGTATGCTTCTTGTACCTTGATAGTACTATGGAGTTTTTGACCCCTGAAATTAATCCAATTATGATTAAAAGATCTATTGATTAGCTACTAGCAGGACAAAAGAAATCTCTGGGGCTGGAGAGATGGCTCAGAGGTTAAGAGCACTGCTTGTTCTTCCAAAGGTCCTGAGTTCAATTCCCAGCAACCACATGGTGGCTCCCAACCATCTGTAATGAGATCTGGTGCCCTCTTCTGGCCTGCAGGGATACATGCAGACAGAACACTGTATACATAATAAATAAATAAATCTTGAAAAAAAAAAGAAAAAAAAAGAAAAAAGAAATCTCTGAACTAAATTTGAGATTTCCATGAGAAGGTAGTGAGGGAAGGATTTTTAAAGGGAAAATATCACAAGAAGACCTTCAATATCGATACTGGATCAATTGGGGGAAGGAAGGTTGGAGGAGAAGGTACATTGGGGATGGGATCAGAGAGGAAAGAGAGACCACAACAGGTGTTCTGCTACAGAGCTGGGGATGAGACTGGGGGATTGGTACTGGAAGAGCAGTAGGAGAGGTGTGCATCCATTGTCCACCTATGTGTTTCTCTGGCAGGAGGGTCCCTTGCGTTAGCAGGGGGTATCTTCTGAGGTTGGGGCTGGGAAAAAGCAATAAGTGAAGGGAGGGAGGTTAGAAAGGGATATCTGTGGGAGCCACAGGAGATGGGAACAGGGGTGCAGGCAAGGCTCTCAGGTGCTCTCCTTGAGAGATGAAGATGAGACTAGGGGATTGGATCTGGGAGAACAGAGGAAGAAGAGAAGATCTGCAGGCAGCCTATCTGGTTTTCTGGCAGGCATGGCCTGTGGATTAGCAGGGGGTGCCTGCTGGAGTTGGGGCTGGGATAAAGCCACGAGTTGAGGGAGGGAGGCTAGGAGGGGTTGGTCTTTGGGACCCACAAGAGATGTGGACAGAAGGGAAGGAAGGCTGTACTAGTGTTCTGTTGCAGAGCTAGGGATGAGATTGGGCGCAATATACAGTCTTAACACAGCCATCTTTTCAGCCCACAAACTTAAGTTTTTTAGATTTATTTTATGATTAATTCACGTGTTTGCACTAATGGCGGCCAGAAAGGGTATCAGATCCCCCAGAACTGGAGTTACAGGTGGTTTACAATGTCATGCTAGGAACTGAACTCAGTTCAGGTCCTCTGAAAAAGCAGAAAGTGCTCTTAATTGCTGAGCCCCAACTTCACTGTTTTAATTGGCTTCTCAAGGACAGGACATTTAACTTGGCCTCCTAGGTTATACATTGTGATCCTGTTTGATACCATTCCTCTCTTTCCCGCCCCGTACTTGAATTATAGACATGTACCACCATGCCTGGCTCCTAAAATCTCTCTAATTAGTTTGAAGCCCCAGTGTATAACCATGGTGAACTCACAGATTTGCCACTATCTTGTCTATCACCCATTTGCAGGCCACCAGAGACACGATTCTGAAGAGTAAGGATTAAATATTTTTCTCCAGTCAGCTTACTCCCCACCTAAAGTGCTAAATGCACTCTTTCAGATATCACAGGTATCTGATCCATCTTGAAAGGAGTTTTAGTATTAGGATCAATGCCTCAGAAGATGATAATAAGAACCTGAGATTTAAGAGTAGTATAGTATGTGTAAAGAATTTACTCAAGGAGACCTCCAAATTAGCAATCATGCCTGGGTCTCCATTATGTCAAACCTTTCATTTTGAAAACAAACAAACTAACAAAAAACCCAAAAAAACAAAAAAACAAAACTTCATTGCCCCCTCTCGAGAGGAAGCAGCTGGAAGAGATAAAATATAGCAACTGACCATCCACAGTACATACAGAATGAAGACTGGACAGTAGGGCATATGCTAAAACCGAGTAAAAATATGAACTATCACCATTTAGCTAATGTTTAGAAATAGTGTAAGAAATAAGAAAGCAATATAAACGGTGCTTTGCCTGAAGTAAGAAATGGCTTTGCTACTTGTTCTGTGCAAATGTGGACAGAGTAGGAAACACGGGGATGTGTTACTTCTGCCTTACTCCCCCTGCTCCTTTAGTAATTGGTCATCTTCAGGTGGTATTCTAATTTCTAAAGGTAAGCATGTATGGAATGTCTCTACTCCCATAACCAGCAGGAATAGACTTGCAAAGGAGTGTGTTTTAAGAGCACGTCTGGCTTGAACATAACCTTCAAGAAAAAGGAAGACGTTTCCTGCCCTGGAAGTGCTTAAAGGTCAGAAACTAGAAAGGATTATAACTCCTCATAGCACAGATTGAAGTGATATTTTCTACCCATTGTCCTATGAAGATACCTGGGAATCTTAGAAAATCAGAAGGTGGGGGCTTTTGCACAGAAATTTTCCTTAGTTTTTCTCCAGACTGATCTTAAACTAGTCTCTTAGAACAATTTCTGTCTTTTAGTTTGTTTCAGAGTAGTGTTGGTACTAGAGTTTTGAGGGGCTTCTCATCCCCAATATACCAGTCAAATAGACATGTCATTGTCAAAAGCAGAGAAAGGAGATTCATAGTATGGCCACAGTGAGAAGAGGAGCCCTTAAGCCTGTCATTGGTAGACTGACATGAGGTTGAAGTTTAAACAGAGAGCAAGAAGTATGTATAGTTCAGCTGTCCTGGTCAAGGTGTGGTCCTGCCCATCATTGATCCATCATCTCCACTCTGTCTGTACTGATAGGTTATCTGATATGTTGCCAGAATTGGGTGAAATCTCTTCTAGGAGGCAAGTTACTCCTCTGGCTGGTACCAGTGCCTCAGTCTTCTCTTTTCCCCAGCACAAAATCCCTGAGGAAAATTTAATTTGGAGGTCCACTGTTTTGATAGTCTGATAGCCAAATGAAAGGGCCTATACCTTAAATAAATATCATAAGCAGAATGGAAGTAGGAGCCAAGATTACAAGACATTTAGTTAATTTTTGGTGACCATGAATTAAAACAACCAACCACATTTCTCTATACCCTCTCACTCTTAGATACTTTGGGACAGACTGGCACAACTGACTTCCCTTTGGTTGCTGGCTTTGAGACAGGGTCTCTCTATGAAGGTCAGGCTGCCTTCAAATTCATGATCTGCCTGCTTCTGCCTCCTAAATGCTTGGATTACAGGCAGTCATCACCATGTCCACTATAATTTCAATTTCCAATTTGAAGTTTTAAATTTTAGAGAATAATGCACAGACTAATTCTCTGTTGTGCAAGTGTGACACACACACACACACACACACACACACACACACACACACGATACTTATGTAGTAAAGGCAAGTAGATATAGACCTGTGTCTCACATAGTAGGTGTGTTGAAGTGGCAAATAATTCATTTGAACAGTACTAATTAAAAATAGCACAAACATAAAAAATATTTCACTGGAAACTTTATACATGAAAACTCTGAACATTTTCCCTGAAGATACTCTGTTTAATCATCAGGTGGTTTGATCCTGACTCTCTCTGATCACCAGGAAGAGATCTCTTCCAGATAAGCCAAGCCGATCTAATGTTGGTGGTGAGGAATAGACATTAAGTATTTGGTGTCAATAAAGCCCCTTTTACTATCAAGTCCAAACAACTTAGAGGTATGGAACAGGTGGCCCTTAGGCTGACCCCCACCTGGAGTATATTCCCAGTTTAGTTCTTCCCGTTTGCAAAATCAAGTTCTTCTGTTAGAAGCTGTACTTCTGCAGAATATCAACAAGACTATAAAGCACAACCAACATAATTTCTTTATTGAATCTTCAAGAATCTCACGTCATGTACCCCAATTCTGCTCACCTCCAAGTCCCCCCATATCCTCCCCTTCCCCCTGCAGCAACCCCCCAAGCAAAAATTTAAAAAAAAATCAAGCCAAATCAAAACAAAACCCCTCTTCACTCCTCCATCTTTCCCACCACTCCGACACCTCTTCATTCGTCCTGGTGGCATTGGGAGCCGCAGTGTGTCACACGGTGTACCCCCTGTCTAATCAGCTTTACTAGCAAATGTTCATTACAATGAGTCACTGGTGTGGTTCAAGGCCTCTGGTTTCTGGTACACCCCTATCACTGGATCCTCACCGAAATTCAGTTCAGGCATCCTGCTACCGCCCAAGTCATGGATATCTTGAAGCTATCATTCCACAGGACCAGTCCCTTCACGAGCTCCAGCAGTTCCTAGATGGGGTAGAGGTTAGGGTGTGCCAACCCTAGACCCGGCTATGGGCCTGGTTGGTAATTAAGCTGATCAGTCCAGGCTACCAGGGCAGCACCCCCCCCAGGCAAGGGACAGAGCCAACTCTCCTATGCCCATGCCATCAGGGTCAGCTCTCCCCAGCTCATGGTGAGGTGTAAGGCCATTTCTCCCAAGTGCAGGGGGCCCAGTTCTCCCATGAGGGTTGAGGCCAGCTCTCTTGCTGCAGCAGCCAGTGAGGGGCAGGACCAGCAAAGGGCAGGGCCTGGCCCTCTGATTTCATCAAGCATGGTTTCTGTGACCCCCTGAGGTGACACGGGCCATAGACATCAACACAGACCCCCAAGTTACAGCAGGACCATGGACTCAGACATGGCCCTGTGCAGCAGCTTGAGCCTGGATGACATCTTGGCTCTGGGTGGAAGCACTCAGATCAGAATGGCTCTGACAGTACAGCCCCTGACACCAACAAGGCCACAGGTTGTAGCCCCGACCCCAGGCTTCCCTGTAACCTTTGTTGGCAACACAGTCCCCAGATGTGGTAGAACCACCAACCCAGACATTGTCCTCCATAGCAGCCAGATCAGGATGCCACCATTGCTCCAGGTGGCAGTGCGGGCCACTCAGATTGACATGGCACCAGTGGCATTGCGGTCCTTTAACACTAACATGGCTCCAGATCTCGGGCATCTGTGTGACCTTCAATAATAACAGGAACCTCGGACATCAATATAGACCCTGGCTGCAGTAGGGCCACACATCCAGGCATGGCCCTCAGCTGCAGCTCTGGGCCAGTCATCACCATGGGATCAGGTAGCAATGAAGGTCACTGAGATCTGCATGGCTCCAGCTGCAGCATATCCCTTGGACACCAACATGAACTCAGGTGGCTGACCTGACCTCAGGTATCCACATGGCCCTTGGTGGCAACATGGGCTACAGACTTCATTACAGACCCCAGCTGCAGTAGGACCATGGACACAGACATGGTCCTTGGCAGAAGCCCAGGTCTAGATTATCCCCATGGCCCCAGGTGGTGGCACAGGCCATCCAGTTAGGCTTTGCCCTAAGACACCATCACAGCCCCAGGTGGCCACCCAGACCCCAAGAATCCACATGGCCCTCATGGCAGCAGGAGCCATGGACATTAACACAGACCCTGGCAGCAGTCGGGCTAGAGACCCATACATGGCCCCCAGCTGCAGCCCTGGCCCAGATGTGACCATGGCACTGGATAGCAGTGCATGTCTTTTAGATCTATATGGCCATGGATACAGCATGCCCCTGGGTACCTGGCTGCTATAGGTCACAGACCCAGACACGGTCCTTGCACCAACTCGGGTCTGGACAACACCATGACCCTGGGCAGCAGCATAGGCTACTAAAATAACTGTGGCTCTGGCAGTGGCACAGCTCTTGGACACCTACATAGCCACCAGTGTCAGCCTAGACAATGGGCATCCTTGTGACCTTTGGTGGCAACATGGGCCATAGATGACCACACAGACCCTAGCTGCTGTAGGACCATGGACCCAGACATGGGTCTTGGCAACAGCCTGGCCCCATCACCATGGCCCCAGGTGGCACGAAGGCCTCCTACCTCAGCCTATTACTCAACCCCTTCACTTCTTCTGTTCTGCCTCTTTCCACAGCACATGAACCATTCCACTTCTCCTTCTCTCCCACTTATCCACCACATACTTGCTCATGGGGCAGACTGTGGCTATCTACCTGTCAGCCCCAGTCTTGAGGGCCCAGGCTGGCCTTTGGTGAGTATTATTCAGTGAAGGTGTCAAAAACAGACATAATAGCCATGGTTAGAATTTTATAGACAGCTGGGAATAGTCATGGTACAACTTGGAACACATGAACACATTAACAATGATAGTGTAGAAGACATGAGCTTAGTAAACTGTTCTTCCAAGCTTTGCATTATGACATTTATATACTTGAAGAATATAAAAACATTTAACATATAAGTCAAAATTAACACGGAAAAAGAAGTTCATTGTCAAGCCTGTATATGTGTGCATTCGAGCATGGATCTCAAGACACACCTGTGGCTGTCAGAGAACAATTTGTGGGAGTCATTTCTCTCATTCCACGATGTGAGTTTTGTGGATTGAATTCAGGTTAACAGGCTTGGTAACAAAATACCCTTACCCACTGGGCCATCTTGCTACCCTAGTGAAGGGATTTTTTAAAAAAATTAGGGATTTTTAATATACATTACATAGAACTACTTTTGTTATCATAAAAACTTTTTCTTCTCACATCATTATTCTAATTTTTAAGAATAAAATTGTGCTTCATGGTGGTGGCACATGCCTTTAATTCCAACACTCGGGAGGCAGAAGCAGATGGATCTCTGTGAGTTCAAGGTCAGCCTGGTCTATGGAATGAGTTCCAGGACAGCCAGGGCTGTTACACAGAGAAACCCTGCCTCGAAAAACTGCTGACTCCCCATGGGAGGCCTTACCCTTTTGGAGGAGGGGATTGGAGGTGGGATGGGGAGGCTTGGGGGAGCAGGAGGAGGGATGAGGGGGGATTTGTGGTTGGTGTGTAAAATCAATAAAAACATTTTAAGTAAAAAATTTTTAAATAAAAAAAGAAAAACCAATAAATAAATAAGCAGTTGCATTTCTCTTTAGAATCTGTTTTGGAAGAAGGTCCTTTTCAATACCGTCCTACTTTGGTTTCTGTTGCTGTGATGAAAACATAGACCAAAACCAACTTGGGAAGGAAGGGGTTTATTCCATCTTACACTTCCAAGTAACAGTTCACCACTGAAGGAAGTCGGGGCATGAAGTCAAGGCAGAAACCTGAAAGGAGAAAGTGAGGCAGAGATCTTGGAGTAACATTGCTCCCAGGCTTTGTTGTGTTACCTTTCTTATATAGCCCAAGCCCACCTGCCCAGGTGTGGCACTGCCCACAGTGGGCTGTATCTCCTATATCACTTAGCAATTATGAAAATATCCTCAAATATGTCCATAAGCCAGTATTATGGAAACAGTTCTTCAACTGAGGTTCCCTCAATTGGTATGTCAAGTTGACAACAAAGAGTAGCCATCACATCATTTTACCCCTTTAATTTCTGCACTTGTGAATCCTGACTAGAGAAAACACAGTGCCACATATTATACACTGATTCAAAGCATCCACACCCTTCTGGAGAACCCTTTTGTAGCCCTCCAGACTATTACCAACTAATTGTTGCTGTAACTGTGTCTTAAAAAGGCCATTCCACTGTTCTATTAAGCCAGCTGCTTCAGGGTGGTAGAGAACCTGGTTTGACCAGTGGATTCCATGAACATAGGCTCACTGTATACTTCTTTGACTGTGAAGTTAGTTCCTTGGTGAGAAACAATGCTGTGTGAAATACCATGGCATTCTGTAAGTCCATGAATGGTAGTTTTGGCTAAAGCATTATATGCATTGAAGGCAAACCCACAGACAGAATAAGTATCTATTCCAAAAAGAAGAAAGTGCCACTTTTTTGCCACCAAGTTGCTGGATGGTAACCCCAGAGAATGACCGCTAGTGACCCACTGGAAAAATTTTGCTTCTGAAGCTTTGATTCCAAAGGAGAGAGTGCTTTTGCCAGGAGACACAACAAACATTCCTGTGATGATTTGAATGAAAATGGCCCCTATATGCTCATATATTTGAATATTTGGTTCCTGGTTGGTGGAACTGTTTGGAAAGCATTAGAAGGTGTGGCCTTGTTGGAAGAGGTGTGTCACTCACTGAGGGTAGGTTTTGCAGTTTCAAAAGTGTATGCCATTCTCAGTTAACTCTTTGCCTCCAGCTTATAGATAAGATGTAAGCTCTCAGCAACTGCTCTAACTCCATGCCTGACTGGCAATGCCCTATGCTGGTCATGGGCTCACCCTCTGAAAACTGACACACTTGGTCTTGGTCTTGGTGTTTTATCACAGCAATAGAAAAGTAACTAAGATAATTTCATAGAAATAGAAGCTAAGACTCTCCTAGGCCACTTTGGGTTTCTGCAGCCCTCAAGAAGCTACGAAAGAAATAACAATATTAGGAATGGCAGTTGATCCAGACTACCAGGGCAAATTGAACTGCATATCCACAATGGAAGCCAGGAAATTTATGTCTGGAGTACAGGAAAGCCTTTGGGGCATATGTTTATATTATCATATTTAAATTAGGAGACACTAAATAAATAATAAATAAGCATTCCTCAAGTGACTGCCAACTACTCTACAAAAATAAAATACATGCAGATATAGATGCATATATGCATGAAATAAAAATAATGAAAAGTGGGGCCATGAATTTGAAGGAGAGCAAGGAAGGATGTATATAGGAGATTTTTGAGGGAAGAAAGGGAAGGGAGAAACATTGTAATTAAACTACAATCTCAAAAGTAATAAAAAATAGCTATATATGTACATTTACAATGTATTTGCAGTTATACATGTGATAATTACATCATGTTAGGTGCAATTATGACCAGAATACTGTTTTTATTTGGAAATTAAGCATAAGGAGATATGATTGGGTGTCAGGTTGACACAAGTAGAGTCTGATGGCTAATCTTGGTTGTTGACTGAATGTAGAATAAACTAATACAATCTGCTGGATACTCCTGTGTGGGACTTTCTTGATCATATTACTTCAAGCCGGAAGACCTACCCTAAATGTGGGTGGCACTTTCTGGTGGCACCCCAGATAAAAGGAAATGGAAGAACAAACTGCTTTTGGCCTGCTTGCCTTCATTCCCTCTGGCAAGTTCATCAACCCTGTTGACTAGGTATTCCTTCACTGATAGTAGAACCAGCCTTTTCAGGCTTCCAAAGTAGACCAAAGCTCAGTAGCTTCTAGGAATCCCCCAGGCTTTCAGCACCAGATTAGCACTGCTGAGACTCATTCAGACTCATGGACTGAACAACTACTGGAGTCTTGGCTCATCAGACCACATCATGTACGCCAATCTAATAAGTCCCCTCTTTAAAAAAATATTTCTTTTATGTGTATGAGTGTTTTGCCTGCATATATGTATGTGCACAACATGCATGAAATGCTCATGGAGGCCAGAAGAGGGTTTGAATCTCCAGGAACAGGAGTTACAAAAGGTTGTGACCTGCCATGTGGGTGCTGGGAACCCAGATCCTCTGCCAAAACAGAAAGTGCTCTTAACCTCTGAGCCATATCACCAACCCTATAAACTCCTTCTTAGTATATCTATTCATTCTATCAGTTCTGTTCCTTTAGGGAACCCCAACTAATAAAAACATGTATGAAGGCAATACAAAATTCTCTAACTAAATAGAATTTTTATTTTACAACTCCTTGAATGCTGATTTAGATAAACCAAAATTATTGCTTTATGAGATCAAACAGCTCTTAATGTTGTATTCAAAGCATTTTAATGGTTTGTGCAACATATTTAATAGACTGAATAATGGCATGTTAGTATGTTTCAAGAAGTTTAAAGTACCTAAATTTATAAGGAACTATAGATTTATCAGATCTTTGAACACATAGTTAAATCCAAAATAGTATCTATGACAAACTAATATCATCTGTCTCTATTTGAAATCTGTGTGTCAAATCACCTAGTTCTCTCCCTTGTAAACCTGCAGCAAGTTTTATTTCTCCCCTTCACAGCATTGGCTTCTAGAATTAACATTTGGCAGAGCCAAACCCACACCATTCCACCGGGAAGATAAACATTCACACTTAAATTTATAGACTTTAGTTATGCCTGACCTGACAGAGACAAACTTTGCAAAGCTAGTTTGTTCTTCAGCCCCAAATTCTATCGTTAATTCTTAAATGCCTGGATTTCAGCCAGGCCTGAGATAAGAACCTAGAATCATTTCTTTTTTGGAAGAGGAAAAAAGGGAAAGAAAACAATTTTTAGAAAGCACAGAATAATAGCTCCTACTTATTAATGTAGTCCCAAATCATCCCCCAAACACTCTAACATATACACATATATTTTAAATTAGAGCTGCCAGGACAAGTTCAGGATTTTAGTTAAAAAAGAACTCAAATAGTTTAAAAGATCATCCAAATTGGCAAGAAAAAAGGACAAAGCCTTGGGGGAGGGGCACCAGTCAAGGAGAGTTTATGAGAAGACAATCTTTGCTTCTCTGATTAGAGGTAGAAAGTAGCCGGTGCTGGATGATGTGTAAAGATTTTTTTTAAAAGGTCTCTGAAACTGGGATCCACTTGCTGTGAGTGTCTGAAATCCCAAAAGATGGTTTTTTTCTCCTGTATTAGTATGCCAGAGTTGTTACTAGAGGATTTGGGGGTCAAAGTCTGGGTTCTAACAGCCCCAACAAGAGAGGCTCATCTCCAACATACCAATTAAAGTAACAAATAATAATGAAAACCAGAAAGGACAATTATTCAATGTGGCCATATTGAGAATAGGGAAAAATAAAGAGGCCCAGTGATTCCCCGAGTTCATCTTTGAGGTTCTATCTTGAAGCTTAGGTTTAAATACAGGACAAGTGTTATATATAATTAAGCAGTCCTTGGCTCAGGTCTGTCTTGTGAAGTGTTTCAATAAATTTCAGGGACTGTGTGGAGTCTTTTCTAGGAGGCAAATCTTTTCTAGCTAGTACCAGGAATTCAGCCTTCTTTGCCCGTGCATGATATGTCTGGGGCAAATTTAATTCTTTGGAATCTATTGTTTCAATAACCTGATATCAAAAGTGAGGAGCACAAGTGTCTCTCTTTAAAATACTTTTCTCCTGCCAAGAGGGTTGCAGTGGAACCTCCAGGTTCCCATCATAGCACACACACACACACACACACACACACACACACACACACACACACACACACACAAATCAGGGTATCAGAATAGAGACTTTCTTGTCCCCCTATGATGGTTAGCTCTAATTGTCCACTTGATGCAATCTGAAATCACCTGGGAAGAGAATTTCAGTGAGCCATTTTCTCCATTGGATTAGCCTGTAGGCATGTCTATGGAGGATTATCTTAATTAAGGTAAATTGATATTCTGTGGGCAGCTCCATTCCCTAGGCAGGGAGTCCTGAACTGAGTGGAGAAACCAAGCTGAGCACAGGCAAGCAAGTGAGCATGTATGTGTTCATTTTTCTCTGCTCTTGGGTGTGGATGTGATTTGACTAGCTTTTTAAGTTCGTGCTTTGACTTTCCCAAGTTCCTGAGTGGACTATAACATGGAATTGTAAATGAAAATAAACCTTTTTGTTTTCTAGGTTGCTTTTTGTCAGAATATTTTATCACAACCAAA
>CABHPH010162188.1:0-61118 GCA_902168325.1 Peromyscus nudipes | reverse complement strand
TTCTTTCTTTCTTTCACATTCTGACCACAGTTTCTGTTCCCTCCTCTCTTCCCATTCCCTCCCCCCTCCTCCCCTATCTCCCCCTCAATCCAGTCTTCCTCTGTTTCTGTTCAGAAGAGGGCAGGCCTCCCATGGGTATCAACAAAGCACAGCATATCAAGTTGCAGTAAGACTCAGCTCCTCCCCTTGTATTAAGGCTGGGCAAGGCAGTCCAGTATGAACAATAGGTTTCCAAGAGCCAGCCAAAGTGTTATGGACAGTCCCTGCTCCCACTGTTAGGAGTCCCACAAGTAAACCTTATCATTGTCATGACCATCATCTTCATTTTCTCCTTCTTCTCCAGAGTCTCTTCCCTGTCTTTCTCAGAGCCTTCTCTGGATCTAGACTGTGTTATAGATGATAGTTTAATTTCTGGCAAAGAATAAAATGAAAATGTAAAATGACTTTCACTTCTCCTCACTGTTCAGATATTAGGTTTGTTTGATACACCTGTGTTGTGGGCAATAAGTGGCATGATATGTCTTCACCACCCAGTATTCACTATTGGTCAGTTTCCTTCCACTATGCTTAGCCATGACAGGACCATACATATCATGCTGAGTGCCACGGAAATGCACATACACATGCATCTTGCTGCACCATGGTTCTTATTGTACAGTTTTACTAAAATGAACAAAACTAAGATCATTCAGATAGGGAAGATCTTAATTGGCATTGCCTTAGGATGAACAGGGTCGACTTTAAAAAATAACATGCTCTCTTTTTCACAGAAGGTCTTTGGAAGTATGATCCAATTTTCAGTTCAGTTGAATATTAGTTTAAATAACAATATACATTCTTTGTTCTGGCTTTGAAAAGTCATGACAAAGCCCAAAATATTGCCTAAAAGTAATTTAAAGTTTCAGATAGCATCAATAGCATGGGGGAAAATATCGTTTAATTGTTTAGAATTTAGTTTTGGATGTGAGAGTTTGTATTCTGCTTCTGTAGGAACGTGAGATCCATTGGCTTTGGTTAGGGCTGGGGTCTTGTGAGTGGACATGGTGCCTCTTCCCTTCTGAGTATCCCCAACAAAAGTGTGCCAGAATGCTGGAGCTGAGAACTATTTCCACCTTTGAGATGAGAGAAAACACTGTTGAAAAATAATGGCCTTCATAGTGATCAATGTAGTAATCCTGAGTGTTTTGGGGTCAGAGGTTACTCTGCTCTCTTGAGAGCCTGTCACATTGTGATTTTTATGGGGAAAAGAATTATTCCTGAATGTTACTTGCTACTGGATTGATGAATAATCTTAAGAATTCTGTTCTACCATGAAAGGAAGGTTCGCTAGAAACAGATTTTGTTTACAAGAATAGATTATTATTTTAACCAACAGAGAGTATATGAAAATAACACTTGCAGTGAGTCTGGAAACTGTTGTCATGGTTACTTTGATCCTTAGAATATCCCCCTCCCCTTTCTTTATCCTGGAAAGAAAGCAAAACATCTGTTTCTTCGTTTTTAGGATGATAAGTAACATCAATTTATCTCAATTCAACTCTACAGTACTTTATCCAGTGAGATACCTTCTTTAATAAAGATAATGTCTAGAAGGAAATTTCATAGCTCTCATGAAACTACTCTGGAACTTTGTGAAATTGTGTGAATAATAGCTAGTCATCATATAATAAGATCAGAATGGCAGGTTTCAGTGGTTCTGTTACTATTTATGGCCACGTATTAATTGTTTAATTGGTCTTGAAATGGGAGCATGACACAATCTAATGCTATAGAAGATATGAAATAGAGCAAATAAAAATTATGAGTTACCTGAAAGAACTTAAAAATCCAGGAAGAAATGCACAGTATTTCTAGATCAGTGCGTTCAATTTTCACTATTTTTTCAGCATCTCATAGTAGTGGAGTGAGTTCCGTGTAAGAAAACAAAGAGGCAGAATCAGGGTGATCACTGAAAAATTGGAGTCTTAAAATCTGTTTATTACTGTGCTTAGCACAAAAAGTATTAACTGGAGAAAAAATTTGAAAAACACGTTACCATCAACCCTTAGGCGAGGATGGTCACTGTTCACTCATATGGTTTCAGTGAACATGCTGTCTTTTGCCTGCAGTGATCTTTTCCTCCATGACATCTTCCAGGTCCTCCTCACCACCCACGTCTGATTCATTCTTGGGGTCACGTTTTCAGCAGCACAGTCTCTCAAGTGTAAAGCTGTCTAAATTGTTATTGCACCTGCTGCTCAAATGTGCACATTTAAACTCTAGGTTCCATTTAAATTCATGAATTGCTATGATTTTGTGCCCCATGGTAAATGCTGTGGATGCAAGGGGTATAATGTGATAAACATCATCTTGTTGTGTTGCGAATGGTCTTTACATTAATATGCAATATTCAACATATTATGGCACATTTAGTGTGCTGCTCTAGAAATACCCTTTATAATATTTCTTAGATTTTTAAAGTCGGATTTCAGTAAATGAAATATTTATTTGTTTTGGTTTTAGTTCTCATGGCAATAGCCTTGTACTGCACAACCAATATGCATCATGGAGTTTTCAATCATTATGAAACATAATAAACAAAACATGGAGGTATAAATCTTTTATAAGTGTAGATTTCCAAGTTATTTGTCACAAAAAGCGATACTTCATTTAAGTAGTTTCATTGAGTTTTGAAGCTAACCATGTATATTTGCCAAAAAATTGTACTTCATTTAAGTAGTTTCATTGAGTTTTGAAGCTAACAGTGTATATGACCTAATGGGAAGACGTTCAGAGCAGGAGCACTGGCAGCTCAGGACAACTGAGGAGACAGGACATGTGCCTGTTATATGGTGGCATCTGGAGGGATGAGGTTAAAATTATTCAAGGCAACTAAAAGCAAGGTAGGAGATTTTTCAGAGTCTTAAATAGGTGATTTGAAAGCTATGATAGAACCTTGTCTCAGAGTCAAATATATCCAGAGTTAAATGAGCTACTCTGGAACCTTAAGCACATCTGTTTCTTACGAGGTCCTTTTCAGCTACCTTTGCTCATCTTCAAAAGGGCTTTTGGAATCTGAATACATTTTCCCCCTCCCATCTCTGACTGCAGGAGATCCATGAGGTGGTTTTCTATGCTTTCTATGTTCAGATCACTCTATGAACTATTTCTAAACTATGACCCGTATATCCCCATTTTAGACATAGTATTGTTTCCAGGAGAGTCTTGATGATTCTGTTTTGTGTCAGGGAACAATGGAGAGCAAGCCTCATTGCCAGATGCATCTAGTATTATCTGATGCATTATTTGATAAAATATGCATGGAAATGCAAGGCATCATAAGTTAGGGAGAATAGGAAAATATATTGGTTTAATATTTCCTGAATACTATCCCTATTCAGTTCTTATTAGAAGGAGTGTTAAGGAGTTTATCACGACATTAAGTTAAGGTGAGCTGAGGGTGGAGGCAGCTAGAAATAGGTCATATATTCTGGTCATACCTCTAGCTAACCACTTGGATAGCTTAGTTATTAGTTAACCACTTATGCTTCACTAGAAAGTCTAGAAAATCCAAAATAACTTGTAATTTTCCAAAAAATATCCCTCAAAGGGTAATTTTCACTGGTAGTTTGCTGTAAATATCATTTTTATGTATAAAAGATTCATTTGTTTTCTCAAAACACAAATTCCTAGCAGCCCTCTATTAATCATCATAGGCTTTCTCTGGGAGTTCAGAAGTCCTATACAAAGAAGAACAAAATGGATTATTTCCCTTCTGTAGAATGTAGATGAATCTTTGGTATAAATCATGTGAAGTAATATTGAGTAACCAAGCATCTTATTAATTCCAGGAGTGTTTAGCTCAGAACATTTTTATGTGCACGGTAATTTATCTTAAAGACTTAGTCTAGCATTTTGCTGTTCTCTTACATCCGGAGCTGACACCTTCAGATATCTATTCTTGTATACTCTGCATTCTTTCAGTATATTTACTCTTAATGTCTCAAGAATGTTCTCCATAAGAAAGGGCCAGGTAAAAGGGAGTAGCTCTGTGGATCTGGATCTGACTATGTGCTTCATAAACCAATGCTGAGTAACTACTTAATTCTAACCACTCTTACCCTTTGTCTTTTATAACACTTTTTTTTGTCTCCCACTGCTTTACTGAATGTCTTCTTCATCATTTCGGGCCCTGCATTTTGATATTCACCTCAATTTATTTAATAGATTCAGCTATTTGTCACTTGGGTCACCTCTTTGAGGTGAAGATCCTATTTGAAACTCTTCACGTATAATTATGTCAGTCTGGATACAGCAGAAGTCCTTAGCATAACAGCGTGCCCAAATGAGAAACTTCTTCTATATTCCCATTAATTGGCCTGTGGCAATACCACCCTCCAGTCTGCAGCTAGAATTCTCTGCATTTTTCTCTAATCTGCTGTTTTCATTGCTGTTTCTACCAATGTTAGGATTAGTCTCTCTTTACTGAGCTGAGAAGTAAATGAAAACCTGTGTCAACTATAACAATTTTATTTGCTAACATAAAGCAACACTGAGTGCCATATGCAGAGGTTAGAGATAATGTATATACATTGTTGTGGTTTGAATGAGAATAGCTGAGTAGCATTAAATGTTGTGGATAAATTAAATTTTGTTTTTTTGAACAGTTGGCACATATTTGGATTAAGTTTTGACTATTATGAACAAAGTTAACTTGAACATTTAAATATGTCTTTTTATGAAACCAAAATTTGTTATTCTCTTGGGATAATACCTACATGTGTAATTATGATTCAGTTGGTAAATATATGTCTAAATTTATGAGACCAGTAAATTTTTTTCCAAAGTAACAATAGCATTTTGCACTTATATCAGAAAGGGACAAGAGCTCCAATTTCTGCACACCCTTTCCAGGACTGCCTGTCTTCTTTTGGGCTCTTCTGAAGAGTGTGCTGAGGAATGTCTTTTGAATTTTCCTAGTGACCAATGATGGTAGCCATCTTTACTGGTGTTGGTTTACAATGAGTGTATATTCTTGAGTAAAATAACTCTGTTTTTGAGATCAATGGGTTTCTTCTTGTCACTTCCATAAATACTTACATCATACTTCCCTCTAGACCACCCCCCCCCAGGAAATACCCTCTCCTGCCCCCTCAATTCTCTTTCCTATTAACTACTCTTCTACTTTGAGAGGGTCAAGTATGTCTGTCTGTTTTTAGAGTCTATGCATAAGAGAAACCATGGTATGCTTGATTTTCCATATCTAACATGTTTCACATAACACGGTGATCTCCAGTTTCATTTTTTTTTGCAAGTGATATGACCTCATTGTTCCTCATGGCTGAATAATAAATACTCTGTTGTGAATGCACAAGCCATATTTCCATTTCTCATTCATTTGATGCCTGGAAACTAGGCTGATTCCATAGCTTCACTTGTTCTTTTCAAATCAGCCAGTTTGTTTTTTCTAGTTAGACCAATTACTTACATTTTAGATGAAGATGCCTCACCAGGTTTAACTAGGTCTATCTACATGGTCTTAGAAGTGGAACTATCTACTGGAGTGTGGGTGAGTCCACTTCCTAGCTGTTGTAAATAGAGCAGCCATGGACATGGTTGTAAAAATGTTTCTGTAGTAGGATGCGGTGTCCTTTGTGTATATGTCCAAGAGTACTGTAGCTGGGCTGTAGCATGAATCTTAAAGATACTTATTAATAAAATCAAACCTGAGGCCAGGTATTGGGGTGAATGCTGGAAGATCAGAGAAGCAGAACAAGCCACAGCTCCCTCACCTTGCCAGTTCCTCATCTGATCCTGTTTTCTCAGACTGGAAGCCTCTGTGTCCTCACCCGAATGAATCTCAGCTGAACTGTGCTGCTCCAAAGCCTAAAAGCTTAACCAGCTAAAAGCTTCTAGTTTCTTCACGCCTTATATACCTTTCTCCTTTCTGCCATCACTCCCTGGGATTAAAGGCTCACTTTCTGGGATTAAAGGCGTGAGTCACCATGCTTGGCTCTATCCTTGAACACACAGAGATCCAGACTGATCCCTGCCTCTGGAATGCTAGGATTAAAGGCGTGTGCTACCACTGCCTAATCTCTATGTTTAATATTGTGGCTGTTCTGTTCTCTGACCCCAGATAAGTTTATTAGCATGCACAATATTTTGGGAACCACAATACTACTACACTGGGCCATGTAGTAGCTCTCTCTGTCATTTTGGTAGCAATCCCCTGACTGATTTCAAAGTGGCTGCCCCAGTTTATACTCCCACTGAGAGTGCATGAAGTGTCTCTTAATGACATCCGTGCCGTCTGGGTTGAGATGGCATCTCAGAGTAGTTTTAATTGTCATTTCCTTGATGTCTAAGGACACTGAACATCTTTTAAACTACTTACCAGCTGTTCCTTTGGAGAACTGTCTGTTCATTTCTAGAGCTCATTTTGTTTTTCTTGGGCTCTTTGTTTCTTGATGTTTTGTTTTTGAGTTCTTTGTTCATTCTAGACAATGTTCCTGCGTCAGATGTATAGTTGGCAAAACACTCCTCCCGCTCTTTGGGGTTTGATTGTTTCTGGTAGTCCAGATGCTCTTGGGTTTCCTGGGCTCCCATTTCCAGCCCATTGACCTTATTTCCTGAATGATCAGAATCCTACTCAGAAAATCCTTCCCTGTGCCTATATTTTCTACAATGAAATATCTTTCATCTTGATTATTTTAAAATTGTTAGTATTTTCTTTTATATTTTGAACCTCACTTGTTTTATGTAAGACATATTTACCGTAGCCAAGATTACAAAGTTGTCATTTTGTCTTTTAGTTTTAGAAATGTTAGAATTGATTATATATATTTAGGTATGTTATATGTTTCAGATTAATTTTTATGTATGATGTGAGGTAATGATCACTTATTTTGCATTTGGATATCCAAATGTTCTAATGACATTTATTGAAAATTTTGTCATTGATGGACCAACTTACCTTGATACTATTGAAGAATGTAAAATATGCATGTATGTGATGGGCTTATTTGTATACACTCTATTTTATTCACTAACTTACATTTATTTTTCATTCACTAACCTATAATTCATTCACTCATTCATTTGTTCATTCATTCGTTCATTTATTCAGAGCCAAGAGGTGTAGAACTTTCAATTTTATCTTACAGGAGTGTTCAGGATTGCTGGTCACCAGAGATCCTATCTTCTGCCTCAACCCCATTTCATAGGATCCACTGGACTTTTCTTGAAAAACCAGCAAAAATGTAGCATGTTTCCTCATGACATTTTCATACATATGTGTCATTATATTTTGTTTCTGTTCATGTGCTCTGCCCTATCAGTCCCTCTCTTGTTATCTTGCTGTAACCTTTATTTCCCAAAATAATCACCCCTTTCTGATTTCATTCAGCTTCTTTTCATGGCCTCTGTGGTTCTCTCCTCCTCCCCTCCCACTGCCCTTGAAGTCTCCTTTCATGTCATAGATGGTAGACACAAATAGACAGACAGATAGACAGACAGACAGACAGATAGTGGATAGATAGATAGACAGACAGACATTCCACAAATATGAGAAGATATGAAATACTTTGTGTTTCTGATTCTTGCTTATTTCATTTGTCATAATGAACTCTAGTTCCATTCATTTGCCTGCCCAGTCTTAGGAGTCCTCCTGCCTCTGCTTCCCCAGCACTGGGATTACTGGCATGCATAACCATGGGTTTTGGGTGCTGAGGATCAAGCTTAGGTCCTCAGACTCATGCAGCAAGCATTTAGTTATTGAGCCATCCCCCAGCTTCCTCTTCAGTGTTAGTACCCATAGCGATAAAAGCTTCTCTGAGAACTGCCTTTCCTGTATCCCAAAGGTTCTGTAAGTTGTGGTTTCGTTTTCATTTGGTTTGAGGAGTTTTTAAGTTTTTCACCATGATCTGTTGTGCATTCTAGAGTATGTTGCTCAGACTACACAACATGTACCTATGCTTACATAGATGTAGCTTTATGGTAAGTCTGAGGCTTTACTTTTTAAAAATGTATTTATTTACTTCGTGGCAATGGACATCAAACCCAGAGGTAAGTACAAAAGCCAAATCGTGTTAGTTATCCATATTTCTTTTTCTTTTGTGAAGTTGTTTTGACTCCTTTTAAGTTATTTGTATTTTCATATACATCTTAGTCTTATCCTGTCAAATTATCTATTTCTCTGGAATACCAATGAGAAATGTAATTAATTTACAACTTCTAAATATGGAACTTTAAAATCTATGAATATGCGACTTCTCTCCCTTGATTGAGGTCTCTTTAAATTTCTTTGAGCAATGTTCTGTAGCTAGAGTTACTTTTAACATTTTTGTTTCTGGATATTACTAGTTGCTTTCTTAATTGTAATTGTTTATTGGTTCTATGATGATATATTGGATATTTTGTGTTGATATTGGATGTTGTAAATATGCTGTGCTCACTTATTAATTCTAGGACTTCTGTTGACTCTACAGTATTCTCTGTGCAGGTAATATTGTCTTTGAATAAAGGTAGTTTTACTGCTTTCTAATCTACCTGTCTTTTATCTATTCTTGTCTTACTTTGTTAATTAGTACATCCCACCCAGTGATGAATAGAAGTTTTGCTTTCAACAAACCTTAGGAAAATATTCAGTCATTTACCATGGTGATGATAACTCTAACATTAAAAATATCTTTTATCAGGTCAGGGAAATTATACTTCTTTATAATTGCTAAGTGTTCTTAATCATGGATACATGTCAAATGTCTCAACCACATCCCCTAGTTTTATTGAAATGATTATAACATTTTAAAACTATTTTTTCCTTCAGTATGAAAAATTTTGTTGACTGAAATGTTGACCAAATGTTACATTCCCAAAGATAAACCTCACTGGGTTTTTCTGCTTGGTTTCATTTGCTAATATTTATTTATAATTGACGCATAGTCATGAGTTGGTTTTACTAATGATTGTCAAAATTTGTATTAATACAGGCTTCTTATTTGCTGAAATGAGTCCACAGCAACCTTTAGTTTAGGGATCATTTAGCTTCTTTAGTGAGAACACACTGATTGGGTATGTGTTCTCAGGGTCAACCTAATCAGGAAGTACGGGGAATATGGCTGTCCAGAAGGGGCCGCTGGTACTGAGAGAGCTAATTACCTTGCTAAAGCCTTTCTATAAACCCGTAGATCCCTTCTGTCACTGGGAGGGAAATGACTACTGTCTCCAGTATTATACATAATGTCTGATCTCCCACAATTAGTGAAAGGAAAATTATGAAAGGGAGAGGCATTTTATTTAAAAATTTGGTTTTCACAACTAAAATCCTAGTGAAGCAAGGCTTGGTATTCAGGTAAACGAGCCATGGTGTCAGTCTCACTAGAAGAATATGGATTATTAATCAATTAATTTTTCGTTATTATTAAATATTATCAAACAGTAGAAATCAGAGTATACACATCTAGATACAAGTTGAGTTTTAGATTTTTCCATTGGGATGACTGAGATGGTTTCTTTGGGTTTTATTTTCTCAGTAAAATAATAAGCCAGGCTCTGACTGAGACTGCTGTGGGGAGTGGTGTGCTGGGAGGGAGGGAATATCTGAAAGCCACTGTGGAAAGTGAAAAATACCATTTTCTTCTAACCTTGTAAGCTGCTGTGGACAGGTGGGGACTTAGACTTGCCAAGGGGCGAAGCTTTTCAGGTACATACACAAAAGAGAGAAAAGTGCAATAATGGTGAGTGGACATCACCGGAGTGATTTCTACCTATGAACCTGAAGTTCTTTCCGGCTATAGGAAGAGAAAATGCTTCATTTTATGATATTAGTTGACTCCCTAAACCCAGTTAAGATAGTATTAATATTAAAAAGAAAATTAACGGTTTCACATGTCAGTGCAAACATAGATATGTCTAGGCAAATACAGCAATCTAATTAAAGGACAGTATGCATAACTACTAGAGTTTATTCCAGGAATGGAACGGTAGCTAAATATCAGCAAATCAACAAATCAGAGGAGAAGAGGCACTTTTTAGTGACTCAATAATGCTGAAATCCATTTTGACCTGAGTGTATTCTTAATTTCCATCTTGGCATTCTTGCTGAGACACCACAGTATGGGATTCCCAGCAAGCTGCCTTGTTTTGATTCTCTCTATCCAGTCCTGACCACCTATTATTTCTTTAAGAAGTTTTATCTGATTAAATTCTATAACTGTAAAACAGATGATAACAATGAATAGAGTAATAATATACAAATTATGGTACAGAAGATCGAGACTATGAAATTTATTGTATACTTAATTTTTTGCAATAGAATTCATTGCTTCTTTAAGTTAGTGATTCAGATCCATAGTTGCTATTATTATCATCACAGATATAGAAATTATTTCTATAGCACTTGATTACTATTATCTTGAAATTTCAGGTTTATCATCTGAGTTTTGCCAGTTTAGTTTTGCACGCAATTTAATATGCAGTCTTATAGTGCATTAATATAAAGTAGTTTCCTTGTTAATAAACCTGCAAATACACAGCACATAATAGTTTAAAATCTTATAGACTGTGGGAAAGCTGAAATTTACATAAATTTTAGATTGTAGTTGTTGAATTTTAACATATATTAAGATATATAATTTTAACATATAATATACTTTTATAATATAATATATAAGTGTATAATTGAACACATAATACAATTTTAGCATATATAAATATATACATAGTGTGTATGTCTTTTGTGTGTCTGTGTATACAGATATTGGACAGTCTTGGTTGAAAATTAAATTCCATGGCATATGGTGAATTATCGGTTGTGTTTACAGGCAGGTTTGCAGGGCCCCTATACTGCCTGGCATCATGTCAATCTCATGTTCATTTAGAAAGCTTTAGGAGAATATGGTATAGCAGATAGAACACGTGTAACTTGGAAGCCTAAATTCTTATGTAAAAAGTAACATTTACTTTCAACTATAGAAAAATCTTTTTAAAATGTCATTTTCTTTTTCCGTTTCTACTCAAAAGAATGTTATTCCAATTGCATAAAATTTTTATAATTGCTTATTAATATTGATAATGTAATACTTGGTTCATGGATCTTGGCATATAATAAGTATAAGGAGCCTTTATCTTGTAGGTTTATAAACCAAGGCTAGAAAGATAGAGTTCCTAGGGTCGTGGAGATAATTTGTAGCAAATCTGTACTAAGAGCTAGTTTACTCGATTGTAACCCCTGCTCAGGCATCTTATTTCACATAAAATTCTTAAACCTGTCATGTTTTCCACAGGATTGGGCTTAATTGGACATATTTTCTGCATTGTTTATTTATTCAGAGGAGGTCCGGAGGGTTAGCAGAAAAGCTTTGACAGTCCAGCCATTATGCCCTTAGCCTACCAACTTCCACATCACACTCGTTATCTTTGCCCTCAGAGCATCCAGTCCCTTCCTTCTGCTTCCGATGCACAGAGCCTTATGTCTGTGCAGAAAGCCTGGGTACATTAATGACCTGATGTAGAAATCCTTTAGATTACCTTTGTGATTGTTGAAGAGATGAAGTATCTTTGAAAAAAAAAACTATTTCCTGAACAATGGCTTTTCCCAAAGTGCCAGATGCCATCGCTGTCGATGGATGAGACTTCAAAATTCAGAATTTCAAACATAGAAGAATAGACAGCTAGGAAACACACATATCATATTTTAGTTTCCTTATCATTGCATTCTTAAAGATACTCAAGAGTTCCACAGCGATCCACCATTCTGAATACTCTATTCAGATCCAACTTTGTTTTTTTTGCTGCAGTTATGAACCAATTCCCAACCATTATATATAAATAGGACAGAGTTTTTTTCTGCAAATTTAAATAGTACCAGTGGTACCAGTGGTGCCAATTGTTGAGTCTTCAAAGCTGTCTTTAAGGATTGAGGGTGGATAAAGGGTAGAAGATGTGCTTTGGCTGTATTTTAATGGCGTCAGCTTTTGTTCATTTTGTCTGAATGCTAGGAATCTAACCCAGGCACTTACCAGCCAGGCAGATGCTCTGCATCCCCAGTCTGGATGGCATTTTCTAAACTCGTTTTTATAACTCATTCCATGGTTATCAGAGACAACATTTAGAAAGTAGAGCTTTCTGAAACTGAAATAATTTCATTGTAGAAATGTCTTTATACTCTAGTCCATATAATATGCAGAACATTTTGCGGGGCAAATCTTTTAAAGTAAACATTGAGTTTGGAGTACCGTATTAAGCTTGCTTTTAGAGAAATCTTCAGTAATTTAAAAACAGTAAGTTTGAGAATTATTTTGCAGAAAATTATTTTCTTCTGCTTATAACAGCATGCATTTGGTATATTTTGATAGACTTGTATACTTAGCATTAGCAAAACTAAATTTAAGTGTATTTCCAAACCTTGCTTAAAATTGTTCAGATGCTTGCCTTTCATGTACTTTCACAATGTACATGCAATGACTTTTCATAAAGCAAGTGAATATATATTATTTTAATGTGAAAAAGTTAAGACATCTGCTGAATAGGGAAACTAGTGTAGCAAATGCCTGTCACTAACCTGCCATCCACATTCTGCCAAACATATCTGACATATCCTTCCCTCCCTTCTCTAGAATATTAGAGAGCTAGAGAACAACATTCATCGTGATTTTCACCAACCACACACATACTAACATTTCCTCAGTTGTGAGATAATCAACACTTCCCATGTGACAACTAAATATGCACGAAGTGTTGAGTAAAAGATGTTGCAAAGGAGAAGAGCTGAGGAAGAGGATTTGTGCAGGCTTCTTGCTGAGAATCCTTTCTCTTGAATCCCAAGAGAACAACCACCACAACAAAATTGGTTACATCATCCGTTCTTGTGTGGAAAGACTGAGCGCCTGTTTGGACTTTCTCTTGGACTCTTGAGTACTGAGATCTGACTCTCCACTGTGATGAGGATATAGGAGCTTATCTGTGACTCTGCTGGGAACATCAGTAAGAGAGAAATGAAAGGAAGGAAGATGGAGGAGCTGATGAGATAAGCAGCTTAGGGAGAGGCACCAGACATTCTGATCTGGGATGCTGGTTCTTCAGGTGGGGCATGGGAGGGAGGGTATCCTGAAGGGCATGAGTAGCCAGTGAGGAGGCCAAAGCAATCCCTGTAAGGGACTGATAACAAAGGGCTTTCCATTAGCAGTGTTCCCAGTGGCTTAGAGAGCAAGTCCTGTTACTGGCAAAGAGAATCTGGGCAGCACACCAGAGCACCCACTACAAACAATTTTAGTAGGGAAATCTGTTCCAATATTCTTCCCTTAAGTAGAAAAGATGCGAAACATTTTTGTGTATTAGGTGTTTTACATAAATTATAATATTTAGATCAACTTGAGGATTTAGCTATTTAATTTTTATGATGAGGACTCTTGAGAGGTTTGATAAGTTGTCCTGCGTTACGCAGTTGGTATAAACAGAAGAGCTGAGGTTTCAACCAACTTCTGTATGGCTTGATAGCTTTCTCCACCATGTGGTTCACAGCCTCTCACCACACTTCTAAGAGCCTGCAGATAGCACACTTATTATTCCCTTACTTTCTAGTTGTACTAAGATAACAATATATGGTTTTAAAATTTCAGGTCATGTGAACTTAAAACCTGCCACACCCATTAGAAATTCAACTGGAATTGTCTCAAAGTGGGGTGGATTTCATAGATGTTTTCTATAGTTCCCAATTAAAGCTTTTTCTAAACTACTGGGTAGAGAAACAAAGTAAAAGCAATTCACTGCTTCTGTGATGATTTCTCTCATGCATTAGCAGTGCTTTGGAGACGACACACTGGGTGATCGGGATGAGTCATTGGAACCGTTATTCTCGCCTCTGAAGCTACTGAATGGGAACATTGGAAAGCAGAGTTCTATTCATAACTCCCCCGGAACTCCTCACTGAGTGATCTTGAGAGAGCCATTTAACCCACTGTGTGCTTGAGTTTTTTCTACTTCTCTGTGACGATATTCTGTCTTTCCCTTGCTCTAAGTGATCCCTAAAGGATTCATTAGATACCTTGAATGCATTAAAGCAACTCCTTAAGAATAAGTTGCTACTGCCTCTTGTGACCTCCAGAAGTTGAGAACTGGAAATGAGGATTCAAGGCTTTCTTTGGCTCCCCGGGGAGTTTGACATATGAAACTTTATCACAACCTTACCATCTCCCAAGAGGAATATGTGTTACTTAATAATGTAACCTAAACAACAGTCTTAATTATAATTCCTTAATTATCTCAGATAATATGAAAATATAGAAATAAGTTGTAAGTGAACTTTGTAAGCAAACTCACCAATATGTTATGGATTATGCTAATTAGTAGCTGAAGGAACCAGTTGAATTTGAATATTAGAAAGCTCCTGGACAGTAATGTCAAATAACTATCTGAATAAGGACCACCCAAAGATGCCTATGCCATCACCCTCAAAACATGTAAAATATTATCTGCGATAACAAAAGAAGTTTGCATGTGTGACTAAGCTAAGGACTTTGATATGCAAAGGTTATCCTGGGTAGTCTAAGTAGACCTCATGTAATCACAAGCATATGTACAACATGGAGGTAGCAACAGCAGAGGAGGGAATATATTTGATGATGTTTCACTGCTGTCTTTGAAGACATAAGGGGCCATGAGTTACAAACCCAGTCCTCTGATGGAAGCTGAGAAAGATGAGCAAACAGATTCTGTAGGAGATTCCAAAAAAAAAAAAAAAGAAAAATGCGCTGTTGGACACCTTGATTTATCACACCTTGATTCTATCGTTCCTACTTAGTGTTGAAATAATGACTCTGCTTTTGGAAAACATCTGTTGTCATTACTTGTGGCAGCAACTGGAAACTAATGTTGGAGGACTGTCATCCCGTTGGATCACTTGAACTTTTTAAAATATAAAATAATACGTTGTTCTCATCAAGTGTGAGAACCACACAGTGGGAGAGCAGGTGAGACGGGGCTGACTCATGGGCTTCAGCTGCCTCTGCCCATCCATCCTTATCTGAAGTACAGTCTGTCTCCACAGTCTCTGCCCTGGAAGGCTCATCTGATGATGAGGAAGGCTCATCTGATGATGAGGAAGAGCTGCCCTGCCCCTCCAAGAACCCCAGTGGCAAGAAAGCCTTTTTTACTGGGCTTTCTTCTGCACAGTAGGGTGATTGTCTGGCCTTCGCTATGGTGTTATCATGGCTCTGATGACTTTAACTGCTCCGGGTGGCTCATGGAGACCCCTCTTGCATCTCCGAATGTCACCTACCTGCTTTGTGTTGAGAACTTTAAAGCACTCGTCTTATTCTTTCCCCTTCTGTCAGTTTTATTACTGGCATTCCCTGCTGCTTTTACATCAAGGGTATTTAGCACTACTGGGGAAGAAACATACCACCACATGGGTGTATCTTAGAAATATTTATGATTTATAACTAGCTATGATGTGCATGTGAGAGAGAGGTGAGAACTGGAGACTGCAGTGGTTTTTCGCCTAACATGACATTGTGTGTGTGTGTGTGTGTTCGTATATGTGTGTGTCTTCATATGTAGTTAAGATTCCTAATACACTGACTTTAATTTAATAAAAGGAAGGATTTTACCTGATAGGCTTAATCAAATTAGGTGAGCCTTTAAAGAAGATGTTACCCTGGCAACCTAGAAGGGAGCAGAGTTCTGCTGGGAACTACTTACCAAGGGGATCAACTATGATAAATAAAATGCAGGCCGCAATCCCGAGCTGCAAGAAGCTGAATCTTTCCAATAACTTCAATGATAGCTGCAGACAAGCAGCTTTTGGTGTCCTGAGCAGAAGGCCAAGCAGTGCCCGGACTCTCCAAACTGGGAGAAAATAGCTAAATGCTGCTTTACGTTTCCAACTTTACAGTAATTTGAGCTACAGATGTGAACAGGCAACTATCAGGGGCTTTGGGACCAACAAGTGACCTGCTGTCACCCAGTCCCAGAATATATGAGCAATTTCGGCTGGGACGTGAGTTCACTGTTATTAGACTTACTAGAAATGTGGACTTGGAGGATGCTGTGTTCAGGGCTCCAAAGTGAGGGCTGGGATTGTACACTCTGCCATTGTATTTAACGCAGAGCGTGTAAGTGGTGTCTTCACATGTAGTGAGAGGGAGATCTGGAAGCAAAGTATCTGAGTTCTGCTTCTCTTCCTTTTGCTGCTTATAACGTGTAAGAGGAGGAAGGTAAATCAAAGGACGAAAATGTTAAGTAAAACAAACATGGTTTGAATAACTGGAAATTTAGTCTCCAGGCAGCTACAAGGCAGGGATGGCTGCCACCAGTGTGCCATGGAGCAGCGGCCCAGTGTGACTGCGCAGCTTCCAGCTGAGATCTCGGAGACAGAGCCTTGGCATTTTCAGTCACACTCAGTTTCCTTTCAAGAAATTAGGAGTGTGTCTCCCTGGTTTTCTCCAGCAAGCCTCGGGTTTCTCAGAAGGCCACGGTGTAGAAAAGGGGGATCTTGGAAAGATCTGTGGCTGTGGCTTTCCCCCTGCTGCGAGTTCCTTTTGGAAGACTCACAAGCACCTGAGAAATTAATTTCTTCAAATCTGACAGGATCAGAGCGGTACAGTGAGAAGGCAAAGGACACTGCCCATTTCTCTTCTAGACTTACAAATTGGCACCTTCAAGTTGGGCTTTGTACAAGTCTCGGTTGAGATGAGATTTTTCTAGAATCAGTTTCTGTCTTGAATCGAGGTCATCTCAAATGCTTACTTCATAAAAGTTGTGAGTCCTTTTTCTTTGTGGATTAGGGACAGTATAGTAAGGACATTAAGCTCTGTTCTGTACCAGGGCCTCATACCTTACCATAGAGTCTACAGGTGCTTATCATGGCATCCTTCAGGAGATCTTGTATATGACCTGGGCGTTTGGAATGATTTCTTCACTGTCTTTACTTCTCCTTTACCCTCCTGGTTGTGGAACTAATTGCTGACTTCCTAGCAACAGACCCCTGTGTTGCTAACATGGAGGTTAAAAAATTGTTACTATTTGGTGGCCCTTTAAAAACTCCCAACTCATATTTAGCCCATGGTTGTCTAGGCTCCCTTAATAGCCTAACTCTTCTACACCCACTGAAAAAAATAACTTCACCACAGAACGTCTCTCAGAGGCATCTCATTAAGCCATTTTTTCTTCTCTAGGACTCTCTTGATGTCATGTGTACACTTAAATGTGGGCCCTCTTCTGTTGTAGCTGGGATAGCCTCAGATAGGTTTAGTTCACAGGGTTCAAGGCTCAGATGAGGCCATCTTAATTTGGTTTCTTCCTCTGCCTTTTTTTTTTGTCCCTATGTATTACTTTTCTCATCACTGTGACAAAAATACCCGACGGCAACTTAAAGGAATAAATACTCTCCTGAGCCACATCACGAACCCTGTTGCTACTGGGCTGGGACAGTCCCCTCTGACTACATGGGTTGAGAACTGAGGAGAGATAACCCTGTACATAAAGCCAAAGCTCTTTTCCAAGTGCAGTGGCAGGAGATGCAAGGCAGTTAAAACAGCGATTGTCTACTTAGCAGTCATCAGAAAATTGGCCTGCAAACCAAATCTGCTGCTGCTTATTTTTGTAAATAAAGATTTATTGGAACACAGCCATTATCTATTCAGTTATATGTGTCTATGACTCTTTCCCTGCTGTATCAGTAGAGTGGAGCTGCAGCAGAGGCCGTATGGCTTGCAGAACCCAAGATGTTTACCATGTGGTTCCTGATCCTGTACTCCTGTTCTCTATAAAGAAAATTAAAGCTCATGGGGAATAGGCAGCCATAGGGTTAGATAAAGGTGGTTGCCATCTTGAAAACCCTCTCTTTTAAGAGGCTCTTAATAAGACCTTCAGATATGTAGATGCTGAGGATCATATACTCTGAACTAAGGAGAGGTCTCAGTGATAAAGTATCTGCCTCCCTCCACAAGGCCCTGGGTTTGAGCCTCAGCACAAGTAAATAATGGAGAAGTAAGGACTGCACGATGAACTAGTTTAATGATTTCATCCTGATCCTCCCTGAAAGAGCTTTCTTAGTTATAGAACTTTGTGCTAAATTTCTGTTTTGTATTTTCATACCTACTACATGTGGTTTACTTAGAAAAAAATATAATGTGGAGTTTGATCTTATGTGGTATATAATGTCCTTGTTTTAAGTAGGCTCTGTGTTTAGCTCTTTTTTTTTCTACTTTTTTTTTTTCTATTTTTGGTCAGTCGTGTTTGGTTCTACTCTAGGCCTCTAGGCCATCCAGCTTCTGGTTCCTGACCATCCAGGCAGTGTCTGCATGGGCTCTCTCTCATGGCTTGATCCTCAAGTTAGACCAGTCATTGGCTGGCCATTCCCACAAGCTCTGAGTCACCATTGCCCCAGCACATCTTGCGGGCAGGGCAGGCTGTGGGTCTAAGGGTTTGTGACTGGGTTGGTGTCCCAGTCCCACCACTGGGAGCCTTGCCTGGTTACAGGAGATGGCTGGCTCAATGCTAGCTACTTTTATAAAGAAGAATATTTAGGCAACATCTCTGAAAGTTCATGACACCCAAGTTTTGTATTTTGTGAAGGTTCTCCTACTGATTCTCCTCTGTCACCTGTGAGCTCCCATAGCATTCATCCATCTGTCCCACAGTCCATCCATCCCTCCACCTCCTGATAAGCATACCCTAAGAATCCATCCCTGCCCCCAGTTACAGGAGTGTATGGTACACTCACGCAGAGCTCCTGCTGTAGATGAGCTTGCCATTCAGTTCAGATTGTAGCATGGTGCAAAAAGTGCGTTGGTAAAGACAGAGGGAACTGCAGAATACCACTGTGCCCAAGCTGGGGTACAGGAAGGGAACTTAGAACTCCTGGAGATTCGATGGGCAGAATGGTAGTTTTTCAGTCTAATAATGCAGCTGAGGAATTGCAAGTGCTTGCACATGGATGGACTTGATGCTAGACATGCACCAGAAACAGTGACAAAGTGAAACTGAAGCTGGTCAGGGAGTGTGTGTTTGCTCCGCTGAAGCCGGTACCACAGTTTCCGGCTTCTGTGCTTGTGGTATCAGGAAACAGTCACCCAGAGACCAAGAGTTATTATATAGGGAGCTCTAAAGTCTGACGAGTGTTGGAGGCGCGATGACTTATTTTCGTGATGTGTGGGATTAGTAATAAAGGGCAGAAGCTGTGACTTGTGTGTTTTGGTGAGGATTCCTAGATCTAAGTGTGCAAAGTAATTAACTCGTGGTGTTAATAGAAAATACGAATTGATTCGTAACTTCAGGGTTTTGCTTAAGTGACACTTGGCACCCCTAGGAATTCGGATTGTCAGCAAGCATTCTCGGTCCTGATGCTGCCGTTTGTCCTTATTTGCCTGATGACTCTGAGATCTTAATGAACTCGCTCACAGAAGTTTCACAAGGGGACACAGCACTCTGAAAGCCACTGGCAATAAAGTCTTTGCATTTTCTTCAGGTGAATTTATTCTTATCTCATCTCTGATGCCAAGCTCAGTTTCTTCATCATGCATACAGAGCTCTGTTAGACATCCTCTTGGCCACCACTTGGCCATCATGTGATGGAGCCCTAGAGACACAGTATGAGTGCTTGCTGTGAAACAGAAACTAAGAAAGATGTAACACAAGGGGGGGGGCAGTGAGAGAAGAGGGAAGGAAGGAGCCGGTGTCTGTATCTTAGCCTAGCTTGATGTATCAAATCTTTTTAGTTTTCATGAATAATAATTTATTTACTGAGATCTCACAGACCATCTGCTTAATGCAAAGGAAGCTGGCAAGGAGCAGCCTTCAACTCCCTGGCCTTTTGCTTCAACTGCTATTTTGGAAACTGTGTTAATGTTTCGCCTAGCTCTAGTTTTCTCTTGGCTCTCTTACTGGCCTTGAGTTTTGAAGGATTACAGACAACATCGAAAGCAATGAATATATGTAAATTATTTACTGCCCTGGCATATAGTATATCTGAGTAGGGACTTGGCCTTCATGTGGACTGATGTATTCTAAATATTAATTTTTTTCATATAAGGTCTCACACTGAACCTAGAGCTCACTGATTGGCTAGACTGGCTGTCAATAAGCTCCTAGTGCCCTCCTGTCTTCTGCTTCCAGTGCTGGGGTTACAGGCATGAGGTGCCATGCCCAGCTTTTTATATGGTGCTATGTAAGACAAATTGCTAAATGGTCTTATTAATAAAAACCCAGAGCCAGATATTGGAGTTAAAACTGAGAGATCAGAGGAATAGGACAAGCCACAGACAACCTCACCTCACCAACACCTCAGTCTCCAAAGAGACCAACTTCCTGTCTACCCACACCTATATGCCTTTCCGTTCTGCCATCTCACTTCCTCTCTCCGCCCAGCTACATCACTTCCTGTCTGTCTGTCCAGACCTCCAGATCTCCATGGTTAGTGCTGGGATTAAAGGCATGTGTCACCATACCTGGCTCTGTTCCCAGTGTGGCCTTGAATTCACAGAGACGCAGATGGATCTCTGCCTCCTGAATGCTAGGAATAAAGGCATGTGCTACCATTGCCTGACTTCTATGTTTAATATGGTGGCTGGCTTTTTCCTCTGATCCTCAGATAAGCTTTATTAGGGTGTACAATATTTTGGGGGGACACAGTATATCACCACAGTGCTAGATATCCATACTCATGTGCTTGTCCATCAAGCACTTTATCCACTGATCCTTTCCCCTAACCCCTGTCTACGTAATGGTCCGTGTAATTGCAACAAGAGTATCAACAATGACAGAGGCTTTTGTTAACTCAAATCTTCCCTCTCAGTTATATAAAGATATGGTTCATAGTTTCGAAAGGGCAAAGGACAGTCAATGGAGAATCACTGAGGACCAGGTGAAATAATCTCAATTTGAGATTCTTTGACGAGGAGGTGGTTCTCCTTAGTTAGGTTTCTAGAAGTTATTTAGCTAAAACCAGTGAAATAATTTCCGGGGTGTGTGTGTGTGTGTGTGTGTGTGTTAGTGTGTGTGTGTGTGTGTGTGTGTGTGGCTTTTTCTCAGTCTGGCCTTAAACTCAGTTTGTACCTGAGGATAATCTTGGACTTCTGACACTCCTGCCTATGCCTCTGGGCTGTGGTTACAAGCTTACACCAACACGCCTTGTTTCATGCGGCACTGGGAATAGAACCCACGACTTTGTGCATGCTTGGCAAACAGTCTGCCAATTGAGCTACATCCCAGATCCTGATGATGTGCTTTTGTATTTTCTAATGCTTGCTTTTATGAAGAGAAAACAAAAGTAGGAAGAAGGTGCCTTATTTGGACAACAGAAAATCTTGAATCTGGAGTTCAATCAATCTGATATTTTTTATTTTATTATTTCAATAAAATTTTGTTGTTATTATACGTTTATAATGTCTGTCAATTAGGTGTGATTTTTAATTTTAGTTTTCTCATAAACAGGGCAATGCCAGTGACAGGCATAAAATTACAAAACCAAACCGGGCTCTTTTTACAGACTCTGTTTTTATCATTTGCAATTACTTGTTTGTTTATTTCACATGAAGTTATCACTATATAAAAAAAAGATAGTGTTGCTTTTTCTATCCCTGAGAACTACTTCTTTGGAATATAATTCTGGGAGATGGGAAGTGAAAAAACAAAAACATACTTGATATTTTAGAATATCTGAACAGCATATTTGCAACAGATTTGTTGTATGCATGGGGCATGAGAATAATTCATTTGCTCAGTAACTCTTGGTTCAGTTTAAAAACATTCAACACTGAAGTGTTAGGTATGGGAACAGAAAAGCCTTGTTGCTATCCATTTCCTTACCTACTACTCTACCTCCTGGCTTAAGAGATACTTTCCGACCACAATTACCCAATAGAAAGACTTGGGTGGATTAGTGTGGGATCCCACTTAGTGGACTATTGTTTGGCCTTGGCACTGGGGCTAGAATTCATCTTTCTGGTCTGGCGTCTCACAACCATACACAGAGGCCCTGGCTGCTCATTTATGTTCCCGTTCTTATTTCATTTTAAGAATAAGAGTTGAGTATCTTTCCTGGGAAGAAAGGTGTTTTCTCCTAGCATAAGACAAAATTACAACACAATGCCAAGGCCTTAGACTCTGAGTTACAGTTCTGGAACTGGACAACACCTCGTTCTGTAAGGAAAATGTGTGCTTAGATGAAGTGAGCATAGGGAATGGGCTTTAGAACAGAAGAGGTCTGAGAAAAGCAGACACAATGAAAGACCCATTGGCTTCCTTATCACGGTGGCTAGCCTGTTTGGTGTTTTGGTGGCTTTTCCCCCATCTTTCCTGATTTCTGCTCTTACTGCATTTATTTTATCTATCTATCTATCTATCTATCTATCTATCTATCTATCTATCTATCTAATCTATCTATCTATCTCTCTTTATTTAGTGTGTGTGTGTGTGTGTGTGTGTGTGTGTGTGTGTGTGTGTGTGAGTGTGTGTGTATGCATGCTATGGTGCACATATGAAGATCAGAGAACAACTAGCAGGAGTTGGTTCTCTCCTCCCGCTATGTGAGTCCCCAGGATTGAACTAAGGGTGTTCGGTTTGGAGCAGGTACCTTTACAAGATGAGCCATGTCCCCAGCCCTCTTGAAGGTCAGAGAAACCATGGGGTTCCAAACTTGGAGGTGTGCGACTTCAGCATATGTATTTTGTTTGGTCTGTTGGGTCTAATGCCAGAGCTCGGTCCAAACAAATGATCTATTATAAATATTATATAACAATACCAACATGAATAAAATAAGAGAATGTCTGAAAGTACCAAACATGTTTCATGAGATGTTTCTTAAAACAAGAATTTGATGTTGACATGATTTGCAGACTTACAAAGATGCTTAGTGGAGAGGTACAGTGCATTAAGTCTAAAAGGTAAACCGTTAGTGGGATAACTCAGTAGCAGCCCATCCTTTGGTTTCTGCAGCTTGTATGGTTACAGGAATTTCCCTTTCTTTACCTCTCCAAGGTTTCATTGCCCAGAATATTACCACTGATCCCCAACTAGTAAATCTCTGATTTGCCATTTTTCTGAAATAATCGAGTTTCCTTGTTTGAATCGATCCCATCTGCCATACCACACTCACCCTTGAGATAAGATCCACCTGCGTCTCTAACTTTATTCAACATCTTTCTCCTTGCTGGAAACAGATCACCTCATACCAAGTGTGTGGTAAACACTTTTCCCTCCTGGTAGAGTAGTGCTGACTTTATTCTTTGCCTTTTATATTTTTTCATATTCATAAAGTAGAGGCACTTCACTTTCAGTTTTCAAAGTCTCTGCTAGGCATCCCCTCCTCTTGGTTTGACCAAGTTCCTGAATCCTGGTATACATATGTATTGATTATCAGAGATGACACTTTCTCTTCTGTGTAGCCTAGTAGGGAAGAAGTCTTGGCTTCTCTGTTCAGAACAGCACATATGTGCACTGACTCCCCGAGAGCCTGTGGCATAGTTGAGTATGTGTTTGTGTTTCTGGAATTACTAGATCAAAGGCAGTTGGTTAGGGTTTCAATAGAGCTTTGAAATGTTTTAGGATGCTGAATTCTTGAAGAGCTTGCCTTCCTGTAGCTAGTACTGTCTTATCAAATTAGATATTCAAGAATGCTAGGGATTAATTGGCTTGCATTTTATTTCCATTGTTTCTTTTTCTTTGAAAGTCTTCTTTATCAGGCCTGTGGAGTAAATAAGTGATTATGAATTCATGTGTTGAGTGGCAGTTTGCGCCAGCTGCCTACAGCTTTATTACATTAATCATCTATTTATTCCTTATGTTCAGTTTGACTTTGCACATTTTACCTGCCAAGAGTGGGCAGTTCTGCCCCACCCCCACCCCATTCTGACTACAGAGTTCATGTGGTTTTCAGTATCCCTCTGAGTTCAGTTTAGGCTGATAGCTAAAGGGGAAGAAGATTCCATCTTTAGTAAAATTAATGTATGTAACATTTTGAGATTAAAACATGTAAGAGAATAAAAAGGAAGAAAAGTCATGTTATTGAATATAGGCAAAATGTCATAGTATATACAATTACAAAGAAGAATCATGCATACCCATATATCTATATATAGATACATATATTTGTATGTATATATGTATATACACATATCTATGTATATATACACATCTATGTATATATGTATACACATGCATCCATGTATATATGTATACACATATATCCATGTGTATGTATGTATGTATGTATACATGTATACACACACACACAAACACATACACACATGGAAAGGGTGCTTTTTGGTCCTCAGATGATACATTCTCTATATCAAGTGAAAGGGAAGAACTTCCTCTTCCTCTGCCATATTCTCTCCTTGGAGGGAAAGAATCTAATCAAACTCTAACCGAGGGAAACAGGACTTGCCTTGAGTTTAGTTCTGATCTGAAGTAGCAAACATTTCAACAGTCCAGTTTCATTCCCCCGACACACACACTTGTGCAATAATCTAAGAAAATTAGCAGAAAGAAACCACCTCACCTCACTAGGTACCCACCAAGAATGTGGTGAACAGGCTTGAGGCTGGTTACTATGAGTAACTCGAGGGAATGTTTCTATATTTCATTTTTTTTGTTTTAGATCATTTATACTCTTTAGGCACAAGTCTAAGAGACAGAGGACAGGGACATTTTCTTTCTTTTTTTTTTTTTTTGGTTTTTCTTTTTGGTTTTTCGAGACAGGGTTTCTCTGTGTAGCTTTGCGCCTTTCCTGGAGCTCACTTGGTAGCCCAGGCTGGCCTCGAACTCACAGAGATCCGCCTGGCTCTGCCTCCCGGGTGCTGGGATTAAAGGCGTGCACCACCAACGCCCGACTTCTTTTTTATTTTGTGAAAAAATTATTGATAAATGTTGATTGAATGCTGAATGGGTTTGCTAAACTCCAGCAGAACTTAAATGTGTTAATAAGTATAATTTAGGAGGTTAAATGAACCCTTGAAAGTCCAGTTTCTTTTTTAAAATTAGGGCTAGACTAGTGTGCCTCATTCTCCCATGAAAAAAAGAACAGAACTGTACTGTGTGTGGTGGCCCATGCTAGTGACCCCAGCACTCTGAAGGTGGGACGACAGGATCTAGATATCCAAGTAGTCTCAGCCACATAGATACAAAGGTCAAGGGCTACATGACAGCCTGTCTCTAAGAATCAAGCAAACCATGTGGTTTAGAAAAGGTGAAAGAAATTGAAGACATCCAGTTTGCTCGTTAGACTTAAAAGTAATGCTCACCCAAGGGCCCACCCCTGTAGTGGGTAGCTATTCCAGCTTTGACCTGGAAGTACCACCCCCATTGAGGCTTCGGTAACTGTCACGCCTACAAGGCGGAGGAGGACCCCTGAAGACTCGAGATCCAGATGCGCCGGCTCTCTTGGTTCCTGGATCCTAGACGCTGGAGGTAGACCGAGCAGAGTTCTCCTGAGAACACCGCTGGACTGTGCTACACCTTTCACAGACCCTGTTACCTATCCCTTCACTCATAAGTTACCCCACAAAATAAACCTCCCTTTTAACTACGTGGAGTTGCCTTAATATTTAAACCAATACACTCCACTTATTTTTTTCTCCAATGAAGAAAAGGGAAAGAATGTTTAATACAATTAATAGGAATCTTAGAGTTACATCCATTGCTCTATCAATTATGATCCCTTTCCTTCGCACTTCCCATAAGTTCCATTTACCTCTAGTGAATGGACCCAGATCACCAGACAGATAATTTAGCAAGGCTCAAAGAAGAGATACAATAATAACCAAATAATTTAAAAACATTTTCAGAATAGTTAAAATAACAAGCATGTTTAAGCCCTAGTAGGAAAAACACTGAGTATTTTTAAAGTAGTGTTTTTGAAAACTACAAAAGACTTCATGGCAGTGTGAAGGTTATTAGCGTGGGAGCATGGTGTATCTAATTAGACAGATGTGGAGCATCTCCAAAATTCAGATGCTTAAGTTCCGACTTACCTTAGAGCTAGTGAAGTAAAATATTTGTGTGAGGGGTATGGGAGTCCCATCTCTGCTTTTTGTTCACACCTTTTCTGGCTTTCCTCAGGTCTAGCTAGGTCTGGTAACAATTGCTCTGGTCACTTTCCCTCTCTTTATGAGTGATTCCATGTGACGGTGCTGTAGACAGCACACTCCAGGATGTAGGGCAGCTGGTGCCAATGAGCTTTGCCTTGAAAGAGGCTGTTTTCAAAGGAATCTCAGCTACGCTCTTGGGGTGGTGGTAGATCTTCCACAGCAATCATTTACTTCATTCCCCACACAACCCCACACGATAGATCCTGTCACCCTCATTTCATACGTGAGGCACCTAACAGGCGGCAAAGGCTCAGTGACCTGCCACACACTGGAATCCAGTGACTGCAATTTGGATTGGAGACCACCGAGCATCAGAATGTGCTCTGGAAAAATGGATCCCAGAACCAATGGCAGATGGAAGACACAAAACCTGCCATGTTGACTGTCACCAATACCCACCAATTCAGGTGGGAAAATTGAACATTTGTCCGTGCCAACAAACACATTTATCTATTATTTATATTGACTCAGGTATCACCGCACAGTAGACGGTATGAGGCTGAACACAGAGCTCTCTTTTTGGGAGGGAGGGGGATGCTTGTCTCCAGGCTGGGGATCACAATGAAGACCTTCTGCATAGTAGGCCAAGGCTCTTCCACTGAGCTCCATCTGCTGCTGCTTCCTCTTCCTGCTCTTCTTCCTCCTCCTCTTCCTGCTCTTCTTCCTCCTCCTCTTCCTGCTCTTCTTCTTCCTCCTCTCCCTGCTCTTCTTCCTCCTCCTTTTCAGTTTTATAACGTGTAGAATTTCAAGGTGGTTCTGATTTGTGTGAGAGAAAATAGTCACAGCTCTTTAAATTCAAATATCAAGTGGTGATTTAGGGTAAAATTCAGGTTTCCTCTTTTTAGTCATTTGATCAATCTTGGTTTTGTTATTGCCATAGGCAAGTCCTTGTGTTACCAGACTAGCCCTTTAATCTCAGACATCTCTTATTAGCCCACATGGCAGACGTTATCTATCCTTTTCTCCACCACCAGGCTGTCATAACCCTTTAGACTAGGGATTCTTAAACTTTCTCATGTAGGTTTCCTTTTTACTTGGGAAATTTTAATTAACACCAAATATGTAGATGTATAATGGATATCCAGATCAAACACTGATAAGAAATAATAAAGAAATGTATTTAAAATAATTCTATGGAGTACATATATATTAAATATATGGAGTACTGTATATTAAAATTGAAAGCAAATTTGTTCACCAAGGACAACAAATGGATATATTTATTTTTGCATGAAGAATTAAATCTTGGTAGAATATCTGTTACTGCAGGACATAGAGAATCTTCAACATTTTTCAGAATTTACTGATTTTTTTTTAAATTTTATGGTAGCCAGTGCTGCTTGGCAAAAAGATGTACAAAATGGCAGAAATATGTTTAGGGTTTTTCTTTCTTTCTTTTATCTTCCTTCCTTCCCTCCCTCCCTCCTTCCTTTCTTCCTCCCTTTCTTTATTTCCTGAAATTGTCAAAATTCCAAGTACAAAAATTTTATTTAAATATTGTTCATGACATGTCAGCAACTGTAGTGACAATTTTCAAACCAAACATCCTAACACGATGCCATCTAAAGATGCGCACATTTGATCCTTATGAGCTGGGAACAACTGAGAGAAAACACTGAGATCTTTGTTTTCTGTAAATTAAGCTGCTTTGTTTTGGTAAGAGCAGAAAGCTTTGTGTGTACAGTAAACACACTGCAATTCAAACAGACATCAGTCTCAAATCTGGGTTGATTTGTTCCTGGCAGCTTTGGCTGCTGTTGTCTGGAAAGATGCATCCTGTGAAGTGCACCTGTGTGTTCAGAACTGAGGCCACAAGGAAGCCTCCTAATGCAACACGGGTGAGCGCTGCCAGCCGTGCCTGGGCTTCATGGCATCGCTGAGTTTCGGTTTATTTCATGGTGCATCCAGAAACCTTTTACTGTTGCCAACATTTCCATGGCCCACGTGGTGCTGCTGCAACCCCCAGGTTAGAGGCTGTGCTTTGGAATGTCAGAAGGAGGTGAATTAATTCCCGGACGTGAGCATTTTGACCTGATTGCCCTATCATCTCCTGGAGTCATCTTTAGCCATTTCTTGATAATTGACATACGCACTTGTTTTAATAAAGGCACGGATTTATATAAAACCTTTGATTAATCCAATTATCACAATTTTTCAGTTTTCTTGAGACCAAGGCCTCTACAGCTGCTCATGATCCACAGTTTAGTGGTCAGTTTATCCTAACTGGCAATGTGTTTTCCTTACAGGGTATGATGGCATTATTGCTATTTGTGTTTTATCTTTCACAAATCACGGGACACCATGCTAGCTTAGGTAGGAAATTTGGTAATATATTTTCTTCTCTCTTACTAATTCCAATATCCCACTTGAAGTGTGATTTTTCCAGTCTCTTGTAGCACTCCTGTGTTCTTTTACTTTGTAATACTTTCTTCCTTTAATTTTAAAACGTAGTCTTCAGGCTTCAGTAAAATATAGACTTCAGTAGGATTGCAGTTAGTGTCTTTCTTTACCTAAGAAGTTGTTTTATATAGTCTTTTAGCTGATTTTTTAAAAAAGTCATTTATTTATTTGACATTCCGACCTCAGCCTCCCCTTCCTCCTCTCCTCCCAACTCCCTCCCCAGTCTCCTTCCCCTCTACCCCCCCCTCAATCCACCCCTCCTTTGTATTTGCTCAGAAAGGGGCAGACCTCCCATGGCTGAATTTTTAATGTATAAGCCTTTTTCTTAAAGTTGCAGGAGAGCAAGCAGTCATGTACCTGGTCCATTTACCCAAGCAAATGTTGAAAAATGAATGTCTCTGTAGCCACATAACTTAGAAGGAAAATCTGCAAGCTATTGGTAAATGTTTGTTATAGACGAAAACAAAGTAGCTGGTGTTTGATTTTTCTGGCTGAACCCAACCTTCAGAAACACAAAATATGCATGGTGTGATCCTATTGCATTTGTGAAGGAGACTTGGGACACTGTTCCACAGATAATGCAGAGTCCAAGCATATTTTAAAGATGGGGTATTCTTCCACATTGCCATGCCGTATGGTAGTTCTAAAGTTATTACTTTAAATCAATTATACAGTTTGATATTGGGGCATTTTCTGGTTTTCTGGCATGAATGGAGTTCTAATTTTTAGGTTCTAGCCTTCACTTTCATGGCTAGAGGGAGAAACACTTTTTGCTGACATCAGGCTTATATAATGACTTATGTTTCCATAATAGCCTGGTTATACTAGGTTTGATATTTTCTTTTTTTAAAATTATTATTATTTTTTAATTTTATAATTTCATTTAATTTTACATATCAGCCACGGATTCCCCTGTCCTCCCTCATCCCGCCCCCCCTTCCCCAATCCACCCCCCATTCCCATCTCCTCCAGGGCAAGGACTCCCCTGGGGATTCAACCTGGTAGATTCAGTCCAGGCAGGTCCAGTCCCCTCCTCCCTTCACCCAGGCTGAGCAAAGTGTCCCTGCATAGGCCCCAGGCTCCAAACAGCCAGCTCATGCCCTAAGGACAGGTCCTGGTCCCACTGCCTGGATGCCTCCCAAACAGTTCAAGCTAATTGACTGTCTCACTTATCCAGAGGGCCTGATCCACTTGGGGGCTCCTCAGCTATTGGTTCACAGTTCGTGTGTTTCTACTAGTTTGGCTATTTGTCCCTGTGCTTTTTCCAATCATGGTCTCAACATCTCTTGCTCATACAATGCCTCCACAATAGACTACTGGCAATGGTCAAGAGAAAGCCCAAACTGACCTACTCTGGTGATCGGATGGCCAAACACCCTAACTGTCGTGGTAGAACTCTCATCCAGTGACTGATGGAAGCGGATGCAGAGATTCACGGCCCCCAGGTAGAGCTCCGGGAGTGCAATCGGTTTGATACTTTCAAGTTGAGTTTGTTTGTTTGTGTCTGAACAAGTACTTTTCTGTATTCTAAAATGATGCTATCGTCCTTTAATTTCTTGGGGTCATTTATTGACTACGTCCATGTCCTTCAGATGCAAAAGACAGACCCAAGTATAACCACTGACCGGGCATTGTTAGGTTTATAAAAGAGTGTTTATTAGAGTATCAAGTCTTACAATGCACTCAGGTGGTTTTGTTTCAGGACAGTTGTTTTAGTAAGTGGAGTTTCCTTTAGTAGGCAATGAGTGAAACACTGAGTCTCCTCTCTTTTTATTCATGTGCTCGTCAAGAGCTAGCAAGATGTTTTATGGCGTCTTTAAAAGATCAAATATATTTAAACAGAGTTCTCTTTTTCTAAAGCATAGGACCCAAAGTTTATAAAGAATGTATAGATCATCACTTACTGTTCTGTAGAGTGTGCATACACCTTTTCCATTGATGTCATTCCTGAAAATTAGCAATGTCACACTTTTGATGTTATTAAAAGATTAGTTTCAAACTACAATATGTCATATGACATTTAAAAAGCCATCAGCCGCCAACCAAATACTTGGAATAAATAAGCATAAAATACCACATTTCTTTTTACTTTAAATGTAGAAGACAGTACTTTCTACACACCTATAATTTAATGATTATTTGTCCTTTATTATTCTTTAATGTGGAAAATTTATACATAAACATCCTAAGAATGCATTTGAATGGGGACCATTTGATTAAGATAGTCAATATTTTATTTATTTATTTATTTATTCTTGGTTTCTTTCCTTTTCTTTATTTAATTTATTTACTTATTTTACATCCCAACTGCAGTTGCCCCTCCCTCCTCCCCTCCCACCCCTTCCCCCACTTTCCCTCTGCCCCACCCCTTCCCCAATCCACTCCTCCTCTGTTTCTGTTCAGAAAAGGGCAGGCCTCCCATGGGTGTCAACAAGGCATGTTATGTCAAGTTGCAGTAAGACTAAGCTCCTTCCCTTGTATTGAGGCTGGGCAAGGCAATGCAGGATGAGGACTCCCAAGAGCCAGCCAAAACATTAGGGTCAGCCCCTGTTCCCATTGTCAGGATTCCCATAAGTAGATCAAGCTACACAACCGTCACATGTATGTAGAGGGCCTAGAGGGGTCCCATGCAGGCTCACTGGTTGTTGGTGACGTTCTAGGTGACTTTAATTTGTGTCAAGTTGACAATAAAAACTAGTCAGTGCAATACCCCAGCCGACCCGAGCTCTGCACTTTAAAACTCATTCATGCTTCTTACGTTCTTTTCACCACAGGAGCAGGGCAATCTGGTTGTAACTGCCCTGGGCATGTTTTGAGTAAAAACTCTACTGCTGTGGTTTGGATGGGATTGTCCCCCAAAGGTTTGTCCCCACTGTAACAGTATTAAGAAGGTGGGTCTTTCATAGGTACAGACATTAAATGGCATTGTGTCACGAGGACACCGTTTTTGGAGGAAACCGATGTAGCTCTCACAGGACTGGATTGGTTATCATGAGGTTGGATTGTTGTAGAGCATTGGATCCATGTGCTTGGTTTCTTCTTCATGTGACTCTTCCACCTGTTTGCCATGTTGTCCTCTAGCTATGGAGCCTATGCCAGATAATAAAACCATACCATTCAGACTTCAGCCACAGTGACCATGAGCCTCCTAAGTTACCTTCTTCTACATCTGATTCTGTTTTTTTCTACCAATTTCTACTTTTTATTTGGACTGCTGAATTCACTCACACTTAATGCAACATCTGGTAGGTAGATGTTATGTCCCCCAGTGTGACTGTTTGTTCCCATGCCTCCCTTTGGTTCCTCTGTTCTTCTATTACTGTTTTCTCTGTGCAAAAATATTTTCTACCTAACCATTTATAACTTAGTGCTTCTTTTAATTTTTTTTCAAACCATAAAATTAATTTATTTTAGCTATTTCCTTAAGTGGATAGTCTGAGCATTACAATGAATGTTTTCACTTGAAATAACATAGTTTGAGTCATTATCCACATAATTTCAGTACAATTAGAAAACTTCACTCTAATATAGCTTGATTCCATCCTCTCTTATTTGTGTTACTGCTTTTGTATGAATCACATATTTGTATATTATAAGCATATCAAGACAGATTCATAATGATTCCTTTATGAAGTTGCTTTGAAATTTTGGGGAGAGAGAAGAGTTATAAATAAAATACATTTATATTGTCTTTCACATTTACCATGATTTATCTTCACTCATGCCCTTTATTTTAGTTTGTTTATAATAACAGATTTTTAATGTTTTTATTAGCATATATTAATTATACATAATGGGTTCCAGTGTGGCATTTTCACACTTGTACATAAATATATCTTCACCATCTTCACACATACACCTTCTCTTTGGCCCCTCCTACTCCTGCTAGCCCCCTTTTCTTAATTAGCTCCCCTTCTACCTCTCCCTCTCTCTCTCTCTCTGAGGGTGTGTGTGTGTGTGTGTGTGTGTGTGTGTGTGTGTGTGTTTGAGAGAGAGAGAGAGAGAGAGAGAGAGAGAGAGCTGGCATGTACGCACATGCATGCATTATCCCTTGTGTAACTCACTGATTTTCATTAGGATTGTTTCTAAGATCTTGACTGAATTGGTTTATAGGAATATGGACACCTTATCAGTGATTACAGCATCAAGAAAGTATCTCTGCCTTGCCCACCAACCCTTATCTATATATTCATCCTCCATGACAGAGTTTTGATGGGACCTGTCTATGGAGCTCTTGTGCAGGTAGTCGTAGCTCCTGTGGATTCAAGAGTTCAGCAGGCATAGGATGCATAGAAGTCAGCCTTCCACGTCTTTCCCTCCCCATGCCTTCCGCTTTACATTCTTTTCTTCTGTAGTGTTCCCTGAACCTTGGAGAAAGTGATATGTAAGTGTCACTTGTGAATGTGCGTTCAACAGTCATTGACTCTCTGTCTTTTGGTTGGCTATGAGTATCCTAAGTCACCAGTGGCCACTGCAGAAGAATGTTCTCTAAACAAAGTTGAGAACAGCCCTATTCTGTGGGCGTGGTTATTTGGAAAGCAATTTGACAAGCACATGATGTCGTAGGAAGTCTGTTGGATGGTTTCCTGTGTGAAATCTTAACTTTCCTCCTCCAAGTTAAAGGAAAATCTGTCAGATATTTACAATACCTCTTCTAAATTAACAATCTCTTGTTTCCTAATGAAGGACAGTTTGGCAGCAACTATCAAATTTTGATGTTTGAACATTTCCTTTTTTTAAAAAATTTATTCTTTGTGTCTTTTACATCACACATCTATCTCCATCTCATTCACTTCCTGTGAGTCAGGAAGTAAACCCTTTTATTCATGCAAGTATTCATTGCAAAGAGTCATTGGTCTGGTTTGAGTCCTCTGGTTCCTGTTATACTATCAATGTTTGGCCATCACTGGAACTCCTCTTGGTTATCCTGCTATTGCCCTGTGTTGTGGAAATCCTGCAGCCTTGGGTCTGCAGGACCAGTCCCATCACCTGCTCCAGCAGATCAGAGATGGGATAGATGTTGGGTGTGGGTCAACATATAACCCTGGTTCTCCATGCCCTTTATTTTTTAGTGTAGATTTGAGCTTCTGTATCACATACTTTCTTTTCAGTGTTGAAGTCTCCCCTTGCTGGCCTTTAAATAAATGGAGAATTTGAATAGGCAGTTATGAGTTAAGGTCTGCTCAAATTCAGTATTATGCCGAGCTAACAGGCAAATGAAACAGAATGTTGTCATAGGATTAACTGGAAAGTGAAGTAAAGGAGTTGATGTCCCAAGCTGGCATGGAATCTGGTTTTGAATAAAGGAATGTGGAAGGAGCTTGAGTTACTAGAGTAAGCATGGGGGGCAGGAAGACAGATGATGTGGTGTCTTGAATGGGAATGGCCCACATAGGGTCATATGTTGGAATATTTGGTTCCCAGTTTGGTAGAACTGTTTGGGAAGGATTAGACAATGTGGCCTTGTTGGAGGATGTGTGCTACTGGGGGTGGACTTCCAAGTTTCAAAAGACTCATGCCATTTCTAGTCTCTCTCTCTCTCTCTCTCTCTCTCTCTCTCTCTCTCTCTCTCTCTCTCTCTCTCTGCCTAATGGTTGTGGATCAGCAAGTGAGATGTCAGCTGTTTCTTTACTCTACCATCATGGATTCTAATCCACCAAAACAGTAAACCCAATTAAACTCTTTTATAAGCTGCTTTTGTAGTTGTGTTTTATCACAGCAAGAAAAATGTAACTAAGGCAGAAATTGGTACTAGGAGTGGGGTGATGTTGTAACTGGTCTGATCATGCTATTATTTTAGAGGAATGTGGAAGACTTGGAAACTTTTGGCTGGGAAGCAGTTAAATGCTATAAGTGAGGGTTAATGGGCCATCCTAGCAGGACCTTGGAGGAGGATAGTTCTGAGAGCAATGTTGGCTATGGCAAGATCAAGAGACTTCAATAGGGAGCAATATTAGCACTAGAGACTATTCTTGTGATGTTTTTGGCAAAGAATATTGCTGTTTTCTGCCTAATAATTCGCTAATTGGAAAGCTTTGGATTGATTTCCTTGGTGGAGATTCCAAAACAACCTAATATTGACTCTGTTGTGTAACTATTAATAAGCAGTCTTATGCAGGTCTATGAAGAAAAAGAGCAAGCAGGACCAAAGAAATACGAAATATACGGTTTGAAGTGAAAAGGGCACCAGGAAATTTAATGTTAGTACCTAGACTTGTGCGGGAAGAGATGAGAAGGTGAAAGGAAGGCCTATTCTGAAAAGGAGTAAAGTGAGGGATGTTCTCAGGGAAAGCCCCAACCCAGCAAAGCTTCCAATTTATAAAAAAGGAAGAGTCTGGGGGAATTTTCTGCTCTTAAAAAGCAACAAAAAAGGGAAACTTCTGCAATGTGATTCAGTGGGCAGCTCAAAGTGCTTTCCATATAGTTCTAGTTTAGAATCGTAAAGGATACAGTGGAATCTTCCTCTACCACCAAGGTAAGCCACTGAGGCTAGGCTTGTGGCAGGGGAGTCCCTGAATGGAGGCCCTGAGAGGCTATTGTGTGAAGCTGTGAAAATGAAGCCTAGATTGTGTTGGAGATCTCGATACACTGGAGATGCCGGAGCCATGAGACATCTGTCCAGAGCTACAGAACAGTAAGGGTGGAACCAACCCAAGAAAGAGAAGTATGTTGCAAGCAGAAAAGCCAGAAGGGTGGAATCATTTATGCTCTTTGACATTGGACATGGAGCTACAGGATTTGGAATTTGCCCTGCTGTGTTTCTGTCTGGCTTTGGCCCCGTATTTCCTCACAATGTCACAATTACTCCCTTTTGGAATGGTAATGTATATTCTGTAACATTGCATTTTGGAAGCATATAATTTTTTAAAGAATTTTATAGAGGGTTAAGATTAAGAGAGTGCCTTGAGTCTCTGAAGAGACTTTGTACTTTTAAATTGTGTTGAGTCCGAAAACTTTCAAGACTTTGGAAGTTGGACTAAATGCATTTTGCATTATGATTTGGCCATGAGTCTAAGGTGGCCGGAGAATGGTTTGAATGAGAATGGCTTCCATAGGCTCATATTTTTTGAATGCTTAGCCCCTAGTTGGTGGAACTGGTTGGGAGGAATTAGGAGATATGGCCTTGTTGGAGGAAGTGTGTCACTGGAAGTGGACTTTAAGATTTCAGAAGATTCAGTGTCATCTACAGTGTCTCTCTCTTTGCTTTGTGGTTGTGGATTAAGATGTGAGCTCACACCTGTTCCTTTGATCCACCATTGTGGCCTCTAACCCTCAGAAACTATAAGTCCAAATTACAGACTTTCTTTTATAAGCTGTCTTGATCATGGCATTTTATCACAGCAATAGAAAAGTAACTAAGATAGATAAGATACGGGAAACTCTTATTTTGACATCTTAAAGATTCCTCAGTTTAGCGAATAGTTTCTTAAACTACTTGCAGACACATGATCATAAGGGTTTAGTGTTGTTATTGGTTACTAAAGCCAACTTTTTCTTTTACTTTATAGAAAACTGAACATCTTCAAGTTGCCCCCAAATCACATTAACTCCAAAGAATGAAAAACTTGAAAAAAAATTGGAAAAGTGTTTCCTAAAAGTTTGATGATGTTACAAAATGTTTGCACATTCATGTCCTTTATAATGTGTGATTCTCTTGGAGTGCAGTTATAAGAATTCTAAGAGTTTGTAGAAACAGGGTTTAATTACACTGCATAAGACGACTGGTTGAGAGCCATAGATGTTTGTTAATAGACAAATAAATAATTAATAGACCCAGATAAAGGGGTCCTGGGTACTTAGAACACAGTGTGTTCTATCAGCATGTAGATTCATTAGTCTATTTCCAGTTATTTCTTTCTTTTATTTTCTTTCAGCCCTTGAGGAGAGAAAGCAGTAAATGAGAGAGAGAGAGAGAGAGAGAGAGAGAGAGAGAGAGAGAGAGAATTATCATTGATCTGCCACATTTAATTCCTATGTGGGATCAGAAGTTCTGACCTTTTCGGAACTTTCCCCTAACTTGTGACCATTTTTTCACTCAGCCATTTATTTTTTTTCTAGATAATTCTAACAAATTTTAGGACTAGAGATAGTGATGTGTATTTTCATCTTATCTGCAATATAATACTTTAAATAGTTATATTATTCATGAAGAACCAAACATTATCTGTAGGTCAAATAAATAATAGTTTTTACATGTTATATCCATGTTTATTATTTTCAAATTTCCATTAGTTTCTCTGTGAATAATAAAAAGGAAATTTATCGTTGCCTTTTGATAGTTTTTGCTACCGCTACCTATCAGGCCACGTGAGTAGGTTTTGCCCCCTGTTTTCTTGTAGTAACCTGGTCACTGCAACTGGACTCTACTCTGCTCCTACCTTCCTCAGGGAGCGTAACTGGTTTGTACATTTGGGACAGTAACTGAGCCTTGTCACCTACTTTATGATGCAGAATGTATGTGAAGTAAACTTAGCAATAGAGACCCCGGTGGGGAGACTTGGTGCCAGTCTACCAAATAGTAGGGTTTCCATGCTCTCTGGGTCTAAGCCAGTGTCCACCACATCCCCAGCCTCACTGACATTTTGTATTAGTCACCTAACCTCCTTGTGTTACCCACAGGTTGGCACACATCTTCTTGAGCAAATCCGCCCCTCCCACTGGTCCAATCTCACCCAGCTGTTGTGTTATGGCCGCAGCTGCCCCCTTTGACAGCAGCACCGACCAGTGGTGATGGACCACCTGGCTTCGCAGAACTTACAGTGCTGACCCTCTGGTTCTCTGTAGGAAAAGATTGGTTAAGCTCGGGGCTTTTAGCCATAATTTGGAAAGAAAATAAGGCAGTCACTTACTGTACTCTCTAAATTCCTAAATTAATTATTTGAAATCATGATGTGCTTAGCAGGAATGACAAAGTGGAAATGTTATGCAAGGTGCTGGCTGCTTCTTCACAGGAACAGGAAACAGGTTGGAAAAAAGAGGAAACAAAGTATATAATGTGTTTTATAGTCTGTCTTTTCTCTGACCCTTCAAATGACACATTCTCACGAATAATGGCCCCTGCTTAGTCACCCCATCATGTGGGACCTGGCCTCTTTTCCTTTGGTCATCCATAGTAACACCAAACATTTGTCTCTGCAACTTTACACCAGTCTAGCATTGTTGGCTTGAACTCGATGGTGTTCTTTGTCTTTTGAAAGTTCATATTGTATATTGATTGTTTTTTAAACCAACTGGCATCTCCTGGATTTCTATACCTAATTGTAAAGACTATTTATTTATGTTTGAATATTTAGTTTTTAAATTCAATTTTCTAGTGATTTAGTGCTTCTCCTCCCAAATAAAACCAAAATAAAAGGATGGGAAATTGGACTGCGGTCATTGCAAAGAACTCTTCTGGTCTTGCTCTCTTCTTACTAGAGTTAATACTTTATAGGGCATGTCCTCTGATCTTTTAGCTCCAATGTTGTTTCAGAGAATGCACTTTCCTCTTTGATATCCTGTTAGCGAACTACATTCCAAGCCCTTGTTCCCCGTAAGTAGATCATCCCTACTGAGATGAACTCCGTTTGGCTTTGCTTAGTGTTTATCATCTTTTCAGTTGCGTTTATTTGCTTCATTAAGGAGCTTATTCTTGGGATTTCGCTATTTACAGTTTCACCTGGGTGTGCAGATGTCTTCACAACCATACCGAAACAGAAGTCAAACTTACATATTTTGGGGACTGCTTCATCACCTTCTTCTAGTGGCATTTAGATTCATAGATTTTTTTTTTTGCTTGAAAAGAACATACTCATATGGCTTTTTAAAGGTTAAATAAAAGAGACTATTATCTCTGTTTCACATTGTTAACCCTCAAAGGTGTATAATCATTTACTCAAGAGATACATTGTGTATACATGTTTTATTTTGGCACAAATGATACTAGTGTTTGTTTGTGTTTGAGACAGGAGTTCACTAAGTAGCCCAGGCTAGCCTTGAAGTTAAGATCATCCTGGTTTAGCCTCCTGAGGACTGACTAGGGTCCTGTGACATCACACCTGCCTTAGTACTTCTTCAGCCATTGCATTTTAAAATGACCGAGTCTTAATAATGACTACGTCTATGGACCAGTTAGGCCCTAAGGTGCCACACTAAGTGTTTTATGTAGTATGTCTCATTTAGTTCAAAGTTGTTAGTTTATTATTGCATTTTCGACTGTCACAGAGTCTGAAGTAGATACTATTGCTTCCTGACTTCTCAAATGAGAGAACTAGGACTTTGCTGAGTGAGCTTTGCTGCAAAGGGAAGAGCTTGGGTGCTCACTTCTGGCTCCTAGTCTTTAACTGGTGCTATGTTCTTCAAGCATATTTCACCAATAATTTGTATCAGAATGGCCTGGGTATTTGTACAACATAGACCTCTGAGTTCACCATTGGAGTTTTTGATTTCCTAAGAATTTAGTGATGATGTCTCAAGTCTACATTGTTTATAAGAGACCCACTTGGATTTTAAGTAGCTTAAAGTCTGTAGATCCCTGCATTATAGTATATTGCCTTTTCCTATGAACAATATTTATTAATCTTTTCAATCCAGACAAAAATAAGTTTTAGACCTTTAACATAAACTATGATTCAGTGCACATACTTAAAAATGAATTTTTAATTTTAGGTCTAATACGAGAAAAAAATTTTCTTTCCGGGAGAAATTGTGGCCCACACAATATGTGGGTTTAGAATTTTTATAGTTTTTGACTTGTGAGAATTTTGTGATGAGCAGAGATAATACCCTTTCCTGCTAATCCCTAGTTCCTGATTTCTTTCCACAGATAAAATTTCAGACACTAAAAATGGCCAGTCAAGTATCTTACTAGTCCTTTTGCATTTTTTTGGTAAATATGACTATAGGTTATATGTTTTCTCTTCTATTTTGGCCTCTATATTAGTTTTCTATTGCCTGTCTAAACCACTGACATTTTATTGTCTGGCAATTCTAGATGCTCAAAATTGTAAACTGAGAGGTTGACAGCAGTCATTGAATGAAAGGGTCACCTAAATAAAAAAAACTTTATTTAACAAACTTATTATGTACCTGCAAAGGTCCACTTTCCAAATAAGGTCCTGTTCTGAGGTACTGGAGCCTCCATCTGTCATCCATGCATTTTGAGTTGATGATCTTAAATCCATGTAATACTTAAAATAACAATCCCAGGTAGAGCCCACCCTGATTTTCTCAGCTAACTGTTGGCAAGATTTCTACTTTGGTTTCAAATGCTAACATTGAAACCTTCCATTTTGAAGAGTGAGAGATTTACAATGGATCTAGCTCCCTGCATGTGGACAACTTCTTCCAAAGGGGATTGTATCCTGATATTTATAATCAAATGGTTGATATGGATGAGATCTAATAATAGCCTTTTAAAAGGCTTTTCCTCTCTCTCTCTTTCTCTCTCTCTCTCTCTCTCTCTCTCTCTCTCTCTTCTTTCTCTTCTGTCTTTCTTTTTTTTCTGAAATAGGGTAGCTCAGGCTACCTGAAACTTGCTACCACTATGTATCTCCAGGCTGGCTTGGAACTTGCTATGTCAACCAGGCTGGCCCTGAAGTCACTGTCATCCACCTGCCTCTGCCTCCCAAGTGCTGAGAGTAAAGATATTCTCTCTCACACCCAGCATGATTATAGTTTTTTACATTCTTTACATTCTTGATGAGAAGAGGCAGGCTTTGCTCTTTTACCTCCCTCCCTCTCATTATTCAATAAAACCTAGTGATAGTGAGCATGACATCTATGTAATGCATGTGAATGGTTATGCTCTAGAAAGAGCAATCTGGGTCACTTATGTATACTATCATATCATCTGCAAATCATGAAAGTTTGACTTCTTCCTTTCCAATTTGTATCCCCTTGATCTCCTTTTGTTGTCTTATTGCTCCAACTAGAACTTTGAGTACTGCATGGAATAGATATGGAGAGAGTGGACAGCCTCATCTTGTTCCTGATTTTAGTGGAATCACTTTGAGTTTTTCTCCATTTAATTTGATATTGGCTGTTGGCTTGCTGTAAATTGCCTTTAATATGTTTAAGTATGTTCCTTGTATTCCTGATCTCCCCAAAATCTTTATCTTGAAGAGGTATTGGATTTTGTTGAAGGAGGATTTTTCAGCATTTCAATAGAGGATCATGTGGGGATTTTTTATTTCAATTTTTTTATATGATGCATTACATTGACAGATTTTTTTAAATGTTAAACCATCCCTGCATCTCTGAGATGAAGCCTACTTGATCATGGTGGATAATTCTTTTGATGTGTTCTTGGATTTGGTTAGCTGGTATTATACTGAGTATTTTTGCATCAATGTTTATGAGGGAGATTGGTCTGTAATTCTCTTTCTCTGTTGCATCTTTATGTGGTTTGGGTATCAGGGTAACTATAGCCCCATAGAAAGAGTTTGGCAATGTTCCTGTTTCTATTGTGTGGAACAATTTGAGAAGTATTGGTATTAGTTCTTCTTTGAAATTCTGGTAAAATTCTGCAATGAAACCATCTGGCCCTGCATTTTTTTTTTTTGGTTTAGAGACTTTTAGTGACTACTTCTACTATCATAGGGGTTATAGGTCTATTAAAATTGTTTATCTAGTCTTGATTTAATTTTGGCATGTGATACCTATCTAGAAAATTGTCCAGTTCTTTTAGATTTTCCAATTTTGTGGAGTATAGGTTTTTGAAGTATGATCTAATGATTCTCTGGATTTCCTCATTGTCTGTTGTTATGTCCACCTTTTCATTTCTGATTTTGTTAATTTGGATATTCTCTCTCTGCCTTTTAGTTGGTTTGGATAAGGGTTTCTCTATCTTGTTGATTTTCCTCAAAGAACAAACTCTTTGTTTCATTGACTCTTTGTACTGTTCTCTTTGTTTCTATTTAATGGATTCCAGTCCTCAGTTGGATTATTTCCTGTTGTCTACTCCTCCTGGGAGAGTTTGCTTCTTTTTGTTCTAGAGCTTTCAGGTGTGCTGTTAGGTCACCAGTGTGAGGTTTCTCCACATTCTTTAGGTAGGCATTTAGAGCCATGAACTTTCCTCTTAGTACTGCTTTCATAGTGTCCCATAAGTTTGGGTATGTGGTGTATTCATTTTCATTGAATTCTTGGAAGTCTTTAATATCTTTCTTATTTCTTCTTTGACCCAGTGGTGATTCAGTTGAGCATTGTTCAGTTTCCCTGAGTTTGTAGACTTGCTGTAATTTTTGTTGTTGTTGAATTCTAACTTTAAGCCATGGTGATCCGATAAGATACAGAAAGTTATTCTAATTTTTTTTATATATCTGTTGAGATTTGCTTTGTGACTGAGTATGTGTTCAGTTTTAGAGAAGGTTCCGTCAGGTGCTGAGAGAAAGGTATATTCTTTTGTGTTTGGTTAAAATGTTCTATAGATATCTGTTAAGTCCATTTGAGTCATAACATCTTTTAGTTCCCCTGTTTCTCTGTTATGTTTCTGTCTGGCAGGTCTGTCCATTAGTGTTGAAGTCTCCCACTATTATTATGTGGAGTTTGATGTGTGATTTAAGCTTTAGTAATTTTTTTTTTTTTTTTTTTTACAAATCTAGGTGTCCTTGTATTTGGGGCATAGATGCTCAGAATTGAGACTTCATCTTGATGTATTTTTCCTGTGGTGAATATGAAATGTCCTTCTCCATCTCTTTTGATTAATTTTAGTTTGAAGTCTATTTTGTTAGATATTAAGATAGCTACACCAGCGTGCTTCTTAAGTCTATGTGATTGGAAAGTCTTTTCCCAACCCTTTACTCTGAGGTAGTGTCTCTCTTTGAAATTGAGGTGTGTTTCTTGTATGCAGCAGAAGGATTGATCCTGTTTTCATATCCATTCTGTTGTCCTGTGTCTTTTTATAGGCAAATTGAGTCTGTTGATATTAATGGATATTAATGAACAGTGATTGTTAATTCCTGTTATTTTTTGGTGGTAGTGTGTGTGTGTGTGTGTGTGTGTGTGTGTGTGTGTGTGTGTGTGTGTGTGTTTCCCTTCTTCGGGATTTGTTGGTGTGGGATTATCTATTGCCTGTGTTTTCATGTGCATCTAACTTCCTTGGGTTGGAGTTTTTCTTCTAGTGCTTTCTATAGGGCTCGATTTGTGGATAGGTCTTGTTTAAATCTGGTTTTATCATGGAATATCCTGTTTACTCTGTCTATGGTGATTGAGAGTTTTGCTGGGTATTATAGTCTGGGCTGGCATTTGTGGTCTCTTAGTGTCTTCATAATGTCTGTCCAGGACCTTCTGACTTTCAGAGTCTCCATTGAGAAGTCAAGTGTTATTCTGATGGGTCTGCTTTTATATGTTACTTGGCCTTCTTTGTTCCTTTATGTTCCTAATATGTTCCTTTGGAGTTCTTAATATTCTTTCTTTATTCTGTATGTTTAGTGGTTTGATTATTATGTGGTGAGGGGACTTTTTTGGGGTCCTGTTTATTTGGAGTTCTGTAAGCTTCTTGTGTTTTCATAGGCATTTCTTTCTTTAGGTTGGGAAAGTTTTCTTCTGTGGTTTTGTTGAATATATTTCCTATGCCTTTGAGCTGGTATTCTTCTCCTTCTTCTATCCCTATTATTCTAAGGTTTCATGTTTTCATGGTGTCCTAGATTTCCTGGACATTTTATGTTATGACTTTGTTGGCTTTAATGTTTTCTTTGACTAACGAATGTAGTTCCTCTATCATATCTTCAATACCAGAGATTCTCTCTTCCATCTTTTGCATTATGTTGGTTATGCTTGCATCTGTAGTTCCTGTTTGTTTACTCAGATTTTCTATTCCCAGCATTCCCTTGGTTTGTGTCTTCTATTTCAATTTTCAAGTCTGTTTTCTTCACTTGTTTAATTGATTTTTCTTGGTTTTCTTGACTTAAGGAATTTATTGATTTCTTTCAATTTTTTGTTTGTCTTTTTTCTCGATTTCTTTAAGGGAATTGTTCATTTCCTCTTTAAAGGCCTCTATCATCTTCATCAAGTCATTTTTAAGGTTGTTTTCTTCTGCTTCCTCTATATTGGGATGTTCAGGGCTTACTGTAGTAGAACTGCTAGGTTCTGGTGGTGCCATATTTACATTATTGAATGTGTTTTTGCACTGGTGTCTACTCATCTCTTTCTCCAATCAGTGCAAATGGTGTCTGTGTCTTAGAGAGCCACTCTTGGTCCAATCAGCACTGGCAGTGTTTGTGTCTCGGGGAGGTGCTTTGATCTCAGGGGGATAGATGGGTTTGGGGGACAGAGTGGGATTTGTAGATTGCCGGGTTCAATGGAGGGTGGTGGTGGGAAGGCCTGCCCATGGGTGTCTTGCCTGCTGACCTGCAACTGGGGCTGCAGTGAATGGGGGTAAAGGGGCATGGTTTGTGTCCCTGGGCCTAGGGCCTAGAGGCTGGGGTGACTGGCTGGGAGAACAGTCGCTCACCTCTTGGTCCAATGATAGCTGGTGGAGTCTGTGTGTTTGGAAGCAGCTGAGGTCTGAGAATTGGGTGGGTTTGGGGGATGGAGTGGGGCTTGTAGTTTATGGGATCTGGTGAGGGTAGTGGTAGTCAGGCCCATCTGCAGGATCTTGCCTGCCAGCCTGTACCTGGGACTTCAATGGATGGGGGTATGGGAGCATGAGTTGTGCCCATGGGCCTAAGGCCTAAAGGCTGGGGTGACCAGCTAGGAGAACAGTCCCTCACCTCTTGGTCCAATCGGAGCTGGTTGAGTCTGTGTCTCGGGGAGCAGCTGAGGTCTCCTCTTACTTACTTGTAATGGCTAGCCTGTTTCAAACTAGAAAGTATTAAATAATTCATTATTTCCCTTCTGAGTTGAATTGTCATCTTCTAAATATAATAAATTCCTGCAAACATTGAAACTGTTTCTTTTCAAATATCTTTTGTATTCTATTGCCTTTCAATTATTGTATCAGCCCATTTATATTTATTTAAATATATGATGAAAGGCTGATCTCTGTCCCCTCTACTGTTTTCTCTCTCAAACTAATACCTGGTTATTGGCAAACACTTATTTTTCCAAACTCACTTTAGGATTCTGTGTCAAGACTCCAGTTAAGTGCGAGGCACACTGATGAAATACTGCCACATTAACTTTGGGACAGATAAAAATCACTGGCTTTGAATATTGATAGCAACGCATTTTTTTCCATCGTACAATTTGTTTTATGTCTTCAGCTGATGCATTATGAATTTTATATTGTTCTTGTACCAAACTCCCCAAATTTAGTAGGTTAAAAGCAATTTTGTTGTTTCATGGTTTGGGGGATACAAAATGAATCCCACTTGGCTAAAATAAGTAAAACATGCTGCTCTCACTGCAGGGGCCCTAGTGGAGAGTCTGGTCTTTCATCCTTTTCAACGTCTATGCACTGCCTGTGTTCCTGGGTTTCTAGCTGATTTTTTAAAATTCTTTATTTATGTGTATGATGCATGCCCATGGGTGTGGGTCACATGATGCATGTAATGTCTGTGAGTGCTTGGGTGAGAAGGGTCTGGAGTCCAGAGGTTGATGTTGGTGTCTTCCTCTGTTGCTCTCTACCTTAGTCTTTTGAGATAGGGCCTCTCACTAAGCCTAAATCTAATCAACTTGCGGAGACTGACTGCCAATAAGCTCGGGGATCTGCCTGTCTCCAGTCTCCAGTGTTAGCCTTCCGGGGTTACAGGAGGTGCTACCACAGCTTTTAGATAAGTGCTGGTGATCTGCACTTAGATCCTCATGCTTGTGAAAAAGGCACATTATCAAATGAACCATCTCCCCAGTCCCCTTGTAGCTGATCTCTAGATCCAAGGCTAGCACGCTGCATTACTATAACACTGATTCATCTTCCTTCCTCTTTATTTAGAAGGAGCTTTCTTTTTTAAAAGATTTATATAGATTGATTTTGAGAATTTCCTACATATATACAATGTGGGTTTTTTTTTTAAATCAAAACCACCCCCAGTGTCTCCTCTACAACTTTCCCCAGATTTCTACCACCACATCTCACTCCCGACTTCATGTAGTCTTTAATATAACATATATGTATTATATTATATATGTATATATATTTACTAAATGTGTATGTGTGTATGTGTGCACTTGAACCTTTGCACTATGTGACGCAGTACCTGTGGAGGCCAAAAGAGGGCATTGGGTCTCCTGGAACTGAAGTTAGAGAGGGTTGTGAGCTGCTGGAAGTCAGTGCTGGAACCTGAACTCTTCCGGAAGAGCAGCAAATGCTCTTAACTACTTAGTCATGTCATCAGCCTCCTCTCTCTCTCTCTCTCTCTCTCTCTCTCTCTCTCTCTCTCTCTGTCTCTGTCTCTCTGTCTCTGTCTCTGTCTCTCTCTGTCTCTGTCTCTCTGTCTCTGTCTCCTCCCCAAATCCAATCAGTGCTGCTGGTATATGTGTGGTTATAAGGCCATCTGTGGCCAACCTACCTGCGTCCACCTTCCTGATTGACTTTCCTTCCCCTAGAAGCTTTCAACTGCCCAATTTATGTTCATCTCGAGTTTGGACTTTGTTGGGATTTTGACAGGCTTGATGTTATGCAGGTCTTGTATATGTAGCCACAGCCAGTGTGAGTTCATGGATTCAGCCAGCCTGTTGGGTCTGGAAAACACTGTTTTGGAAAAGGACATTTCCAATTTTATTGTTCTGCCAGGCTAATCCAATATTGGTTACTTGTCTGCAGACCCTTAACTGTATCTGCAAAGCCCCATTGTCCATGCATCATGATATGTTCAGTGGTGTAGGGACTGGAATGTGGTTCTGGGGGGGGGGGGGTGGGGGAGTATCCTCCAAACCACAGTAAAACCAGTGCTCCTTTTTCTAGGGCTGTCCTGTGAGCATCAAACTTTTCTCACATCCAATACCCAATGGCCCTTCTTTTAAAATTATTTTATTATTGTTCTATATTTGTATTGCAATGTTCCTTTCTTGAATGTCATTGTAAATCTTTTGAGGATTTTTTTTTCTTGATATTGTGGGTACGTCAGAGTAAATCAGGCTCCTTCGAAAAAGCTTTTATTTACTTTGAGTCATTTGGGATTCTGAATCATCTCAAACTTCCAAACAGCCACAAAACCCACACTCCTAAGTTTTAGGGTTATTATCTCTTTTGTCAGCCAAAGAATCCAGAGAGCAGTGAAAGAATATAAGTCTCACAATATTAATACAATGCTTTTTCATTTGCCTACCTTCTTAAAGTTCATCTAACTCAACAGTCATTCTCTCTTCCCTGGGGATGATCAGGCTAGGAATGACCACTCTAGGAATAGAGAACAAGAAGCAGCCAAGTTCATCCTAACAAACTGAATTGTTAGAAATCTGGCCTGAAGACAAAGCCTCTCTCCCTGTTGACATCCCCCGCCTGTGCCCCATGCAGCCTTAGAGGCAGAGCCATTGGAACCTCCCTTCTGGATTTCAGATGTTCGAGGCACATATCTCCCCGTAACTTTTTCCTTCACATTTTCCACATGTGACATTTACTAAATGCCAGATGGTTGTTTGACTCATCCGTGCCCAAAGAAAACATTCTATTTGGCTTTTTTCCCTTCTGTTATGTGGATCTCAGCGCCAAGCCACATGCCCCAGGTAGAGTCTCCATCCATTGTTCCTTAAACGTCTTGGGTTCCTCATGTGACTAGGAGTAAGGGGAAAGTTCGTGGGGATGTCCTGTCAAAGCTGTTCTGGAAGGCCTCAGTGCCACCCAATATTGATCATAAAGCTCATCGTTGGAATGTTTGTGAAACAGCTATGCCCATACCTGAGTTCTTCATGATTGTGATGGATTCTCATAAGTCAGAAGGCCAAGTCTCTCCCAGCCGCTATGATGAGTAAAACTTGAACTTCCTTACTGTAGTCAGCATAATCCAGTTAACCTTTCCTTTATGAAACTACTAAGGCAAACCATTCCTAATTAGCACAGAAGGGAGTGGGCCAGGTACTCTCTCTAGTATGAATATCATGCTTGTATTAAATCAAGCCAATGTCATATTGACATCTTTAGCTAATTTATTATATTCTAACTAATGCCAACAGCCTTAACTCTCATTTTTTCATGGTAATGCCATGAAAAAAGTTAAAAGTTTCTTTACTTATTACTATTAACGATTTCTTTACTAAAAGATCTTATATTTAGTAACTTGTAATCTTTGACTTATTCAGCACTTTTTAGCTACTACAGAAGCACAATATTAACAACATATAAAAGCACAGGCTATAGAGGTTCTGTTGCTAGTGTTTATTTTTCTTGGGGTGAGGGAGTACATAACTTCCTATTAATTTAATCAGTGCTCCATACACACTTCTAGATGTTGGTCATCTAGAAGAATCACAGAATCACGGTTTGGTCCTTACATTCACAACTGACTAGGGGAGGTAGGGTGAAGCAGGCTAAGTAAAACAAAGCATCAAAACTGTGCATTTCCTCAGTTCAGCGGGACAGTGCAGGGCTCGGGAATCTCTTTAGAATCCAGGGGCTGAAACTCCACTCCTTGGAAGAGAGCTGCTGCTGAGGGCCAAGAACACAGTCCTAGGTTATGATACTACTGCAAGAATGTGAGCACAGAAATAAGTCTAGGATCCAGAATCAAGATTAAGACAGAAGCCAAATATGAGAAAGGCAATTGCTCACCAAATTGAGAACCCAGTTTAGTTAGAAGAGGTACAGTGCAGTCCGCAAGATCACTCACCTCACCTCTTCTCCATCTCTGTTGCTCATTACTGGGATTAGATCTCAATGATATATTGACAGTTAACTCGTATATGAAGGCCAAGATTTCTCACTGTAGGAAGAGGGCTTTCAAAAACTTGAAAACCATCAGGGCCAGATTCTACTCACAAATGTATGTTTCCTCTTTTTTTTTTTTTGTTTTGGTTTTTGGTTTTTTGAGACAGGGTTTCTCTGTGTAGCTTTGCGCCTTTCCTGGAACTCACTTGGTAGCCCAGGCTGGCCTCGAACCCACAAAGATCCTCCTGGCTCTGCCTCCTGAGTGCTGGGATTAAAGGCGTGCGCCACCACTGCCCGGCTCCTCTTTTCTTTGTATTTGGTAGTAAAGATCTGCTGATGGTACTTTTATCACAGTACAAATATATGAATTCTAGGTTGGAGCCCAGCCCTTTCTCTGTACAGATCTTATTAGATAAATCTTCTCACACTCCCAAAACTACTTTCTGAATGAAGATTAAATCAATTGTGAGCACAAAATGAGAATCATTTGGGGAAATAAAATATGGTTCTTTTTACAGAGCACAACAGATTTCACAAATATACAGTACTGTTCTCCCTGCAGTGATCTGGATGTATGATTGTTCTTGAATGGTTTTTTGTCTCAGACTTAATTAAAAACTTTATTAAGTGTTCGTATACCTTTTAAAGAAGATGGCCTTGGCTCTTGTGTAAGTGGAGAAGCAGGCTGGAACACAAAGTGAAGAATTCTCTTATGCATTCATCTTCCTCAGCTTGTATTCACTGCCCTGCTGTCCACATGGAACTTTGCTAAATGCTAGATAAACACTTTAAATGTTAAGACTATTTATCATAATAACAGGATTATGCTTCAACTTATTAGACCATACCTTGGTTTATTTGTCTAGCTCTTGTTATATGAATGTGATTACCATGGGGATCACAATTTCTTCAATGAAATCACCCAGTAAGAAGAATTCTGAGATGTTTTATGAGGTCTTGCTTAGTATCAGCATGTACTAAAGCCATCATAGCATTTGCTATTCTCTCATAGAGGTGTAATCAAAAGCAAGAACACTAATCAGAACATGTCTAACCCTTAACTCCCTCTTATGAGTATTTGGGAGTAAAATAACTTTGAAAAAAAAGCAGCCTTGGAGGCAAGGGGCTAGTTTGGAAGCTGCTCCAACAGTTCAAATGAGATACACTGGTTATCTGCACAAAGTGGAGTGGAGAGAAAGGAATGTGTTTGAGGTGGCGCTCAATGAGAGGTAAGTTTAGCACTTGACTGACTGGGAATCACACCGAGGAAGCATAAGAAACCAAGGCTAGCTCCTCTAGGTGACCTGCTGTATGGAAGTGTCATCTATTGGTAGTGGAGAAAGCATAGGGAACTATTTAAGAACTTAGGAAATGTTTATGCATTAAAATAAACATGAGGATGACAGTGAATGATTTGACACAGATGAATGTGAAGAGAGACTTACCCTACCAGGTAGTAAAATTAATTTTAAGGTTCTGGTGATCAAAACTGTATGATGCTAGTTCTAGAACAGACTGACATATGGAGCGAATTAGAAAATTCAGAAACAGATTTGACTTTACGTATGCATATGGTAGATACCGTTTGTTGTGGGAATTCCATTTCAAAAAAGTGGAGCATATAAACAAATTGTATAAATAAGAGTTTTTTTAAAGAGCAAAACATTACATTTCAATATGATAGAACTGGCTAAGTTATGTATACTGGAAGCTAATTTTAAATTTATCATTTGAACATACACAGATGCATTCAACATAGATCATATCTTGGTAAACCCATCGAAAGTTAAAAATATTCTAAGCCAAAAGTGCATTTACTTTACCTAATCTTATAGGCATCCCAGCTTAGCAGTAAAATATATTGTAGTGTAACACTTATTTATTCTTTTGGTCATGTGGTTCACTGAGACCTGTGATTTGCTGTCATTGAGGAACATCAAAAGGGAGTGTTCTACTACATATCACTAGCCTAAGATCAGATGAAACTAAATTTGGAGTATAGTTCCTATGCATATATGTTGCTCTCGTATATCATAGAGTCAGAAACTCATGTCAAACTTCATAAATCAAGGACAAAGTGTATTTACCATTGAAAATAGTTCATAATACATTGTTGGAAGTAAATAACAGGTTATAAAATTTATACATAATTTATATTAATATTTGTGATTTATGCCCATTATCTCAGCACTTGGGAGGCTGAGGCAGGAGACTGAAAAGTTTGAGGTCAGCCTGGGCTACACAGTGGTTTACTGTTGCAAAATCCTTGAAGGTTAAAAGTAATTGGAGATGCCGGGCGGTGGTGGCGCACGCCTTTAATCCCAGCACTTGGGAGGCAGAGCCAGGCGGATCTCTGTGAGTTCGAGGCCAGCCTGGGCTACCAAGTGAGTTCCAGGAAAGGTGCAAAGCTACACAGAGAAACCCTGTCTCGGAAAAAAAAAAAAGTAATTGGAGACACAGAGATACTCAAAACAGAAAACAGGGCAGTCTCTTCAATAAATTGTTGTGGAAAACCTGATGCCTCACAGAAGAATTAATCTTAGATTTTCATCTCACCCTGGCTGCAAAAGTGAACTTGAAATGGACTCAAAACACAAAACCTGAAACTGTAGATCTACTAGAAGAAAACTATTAAAATCTCCACCATATTGTTCTGGGAAAATACCTTTTTATCTAAGTACAAAATAATTAACAAAAACAGAGTAGACAAGTGAATGACGTTGGCTAAATGGCTTTCACACAGCAACGGGAATTGCACAGTGAAATGACAGTGTATAGAGTAGGGTAAAGGATTTGGAAACCGTACATCATGTGCAGGGTCTGTATCAGCATGCCAGGCACTCGGCTCCATAGCTGGAAACAATTAGCTTTCAAATGGACAAAGGACCCGGAGAGCTAGTCCTTAAAGGAGATATGTAGGACGACCAATAGGTATAAATAATGCCCCTGCCTAATAACCAGGAAATGCACATCGAAGTTACAGTGAGATCTCATAGTCATTAGAATGGCTAATATGAAAAAGATAAAAATCTATTAGTTTTGAGAGAATATGGAGACAATGAAACCCATGAACACCACTGGATGGAATGTAAGTTGATATAGAGTTTCTCAAAAAATTAAAAAATGTTGAGAATGGTCTATTTCACTACTGGGTATCTACCCAAAGGATGCAGAATCAGTGTGTTGAGACGTTATGATGCTTTCCCATGTTTATTGTAGCCCTATTCACAGAAGTCAAGGTTTGGAATCCGTCTGTGTATTAACACATGGAGAAAGTAAATTAGTCCATCCTTAGTAGTTAAACTTCCAAGTCATTTTTAAGGATTTACAAATCCTAACAATTCTGTATGAATAGTGACATTGCAAGTCCATGAATTGTTCTGGTAAATTTAGTGTAGGGTTTTAGCTGGAGACTTTATTTATTTCATTTTCAAGGATGAGAATTCTATTATTATTATTATTATTATTATTATTACTACTACTATTACTATTACTATTATTATTGTTTCCCCATACTTGCTCCAGCACTTGTTGTCACTTGTTTTGTTGATATTTGCCATTCCAACTGGGATAAGATTGGAGACTTTTTTTTGAAAGGGAATGGAGTAATCAATAACAAACTGACAAAAAGGTGAAATCATTTAGATGACAGTAGTTCCATCTACTTGAAGAACACGAGACTGTCCAGCTGATGCACAGGGCTCACTCCTCTCCTGCTGTGTGTCAGGACCTGCAGCAGATTCTGGATACAGGGTGGTGCAGAAGACACAGTGCACAGAGCAGACATCTGGTATACCCGTGACATGGGCTTCATCCATAGTCTTATCCACAGAGAACGAGCTAGGGATTGCCAGTAATGGAGAGTCTGTTCTGTTTCTGTCTAGTCCCATTTGCTAGCTTATTTGACCAATGTGTGTTTATTTGATAAGAAAAGTAATACTTTTAATTCATAAAAGTTATTTTGGTTATTGACCCAAATTTCCTCTTCTTGTCTTATAAACATTAGTCTTTTTTTCTTTCTGTTTTTTGCCTTTTAAGAGCTTTGCCTTTCCCTCCACTTTGTGAGATTGCACTGAGAGAGAGAGAGAGAGAGAGAGAGAGAGAGATAGAGAGAGAGAGAGAGAGCGAGAGAGCGCCTTTCAGCTAGATTGAGAAAAGCATTGTGTAGCTGTGCAGCTTCTCTGGATAGAACACTGTGGCTCCTTTCATCATTTTTTTCTCTGACATGGGTTTTAAAGCAAATACCCTCTTGATTGCTTCCTCTGGATCCTTTCTACATTGTCACCCTTTGTTGTTAAAAATAAATTACTCCCAATTTCCTGCTCTCAATAGAGCAGAGTGAACATAATTGACTCTTTGATTTGTGAGGGTCTGGTGTGGTCTGAAAGCAATTACCCTGACCTTGAATTCCACTTACTGTAAATATCATTATAGAGAAAGTAGGAGCTCACACTAAATCTGTATCAACCCTGGAATATATCTAGGAAGATTTTCTGAAAATGAGTTTATTTTCTTGTTATTTGTTTCTCAGCTGTGAAGTGTACTTTATAAGGTAACAAACAGAAGAAATAAAATGAGGTTCATTTCTGAAATCCATTGTGCAGATAATTTGCCTTCTCAAGTAGACTATGAACTCCCTGAGAGCAAGGACTATGTCTTGCCAATTAAGCAAAAAAAAAACAAAAACAAAAAAACAAAAACAAAAAAAACAACTAATGCTTAGCCTCTATTGCTTAATATAGTCTCTCTCTCTCTCTCTCTCTCTCTCTCTCTCTCTCTCTCTCTCTCTCTCTCTCACACACACACACACACACACACACACACTATACACATGGAAGGTCCAATAATTATTGGTAACCTGTTAATTCATCATTCATAAGAAATTAAGATGTTATACAATTAATTGAACTGTGGTTTTTAGAATATATTGAAGAATTAGTAACATAAAATCTGGATCTAAATTATATCCTAACTTTAATAAGTGTTAGCCATAGTGTATTAGTTATATAGTTAATAGTATTTACAATGAAAAATATTAATGTGTTGGATGGGATACTTATAATTCTGAGAGGAAACTCAAATAGCAATGACTTAAACTATAAGGATGCTAATATTTACGTACAAAGCCTGAAGAAACTCGTTCTAGGTCTATTCAAGCAACCCAATGATGTCATAAGGGTACCAAACACTTTTATCTTAATGTTGCAACTTCTGGGTTTTTATCATTTTGTTCTTGAGTTTGCGTTATAGTAAAGAATAAAGTCTTCCCCTCCCACAAAGAGGAGCCTAGGGGTAGTAGCCTCCTCACAACCTTCTCTGGGGAAAACCATCCCTTCAGAATCCTTCCAGAGAATTCTGCTTATGTTTAACTGGCCAAAGGTGAGCTATATGGCTATCTCTAGGTGGCAGGCAAAGAGCAGGGTCTGGGAAATGATTGTTGATTAAAGCTGTTTACTCTGTGGCTCGAAAGTAGATAAGCATAACAGAGGAAGATCAACACTGTTAGTGACTAATGGAAACTCAGGTTAACCAAATGGTAGGAACTCTTTAAATACTATCAGTGATAACACATGGTTATAGGACCTTTTCAATAGATGGAGTATCAGTTCTTAGCCAATTTGATAACAACTGATAGACCCAACTACCTTTTCTGATTTTTATAAATCAGACAAGGCTGTATTTTTATTAAAAAGCTTTTTATTACCTCTCCTTTTCAGGAGTCTTATCCAAAGAAGAGGAATTACACCATGGAAATTGTACCATCTGCCTCTCTGGATACATTTTCTTCAGAAAATGAGAACTTTCTTTGTGATCTCATGGACACAGCTGTTACAAAGAAACCTTGCTCCCTAGAAATCGCAAGGGCACCTTCTCCAAGAACTGGTAATATTTCCTACTCACAATTGGCCAATTCAATTTGCATACTCATATAAGTGAAGATACACCGTTAATATTTTTATTTCATACTATATTATCAACATGAATGTGCCCCAGGGTAGTCCCAGTGACCAGTTTTGCATTTCAAGTGAGCACAGGTAAGCCATGGGTTTTGATGTGAAATCTCCTAAAGATTATGGGCTCTTCATGGAGATGGCCCTGCCTTGATGAAGCCACTTAGATGCCTTTTCATCATTAGGAACCTTGGTGGAATGCTTTGGGTCCGTGGTAGCAGGAGTCTTTATATAGACCTTTTGGCATCCTATTTGTTTCTAACTATCAAATTATATTTACTTAGTAAATTTACCTCATGTTTTTATAACTTGCTTTAGTTTAAAGGTTGGAAGTGTTTTCTGGTGGCTAGAGTTACTGAAGATGAAACACCCAAAGCAAGAACAGAGTGAATGGGTAGATGTTGGCAATGCCATAGTCTAGGTAAATGCAGACATTCCTTGCCCAGAGATGGAAAGAGGCGAGTGTGGTTTTTTTTTTCTTTTTGAGTGTGGTTATGATTATAGAGAAATTCTATTACATTTCCAAGTGGGTTTATTTCTGCCTAAGATGGCAAATTGGACTGGGGCTAGTTCAGCAGTCGAGTGCTTGTCTAGTACGCACAAGGCTCTTGGTTCAGACCCCAGTACTTGGTGTGTGTTGGGGGCAATGAAAGGAAGAGTTAAGAGAGGGTTCGAGGTAGAACCCAGAAAATCCGTTATAGATAATAGGCTAGAAAATTTCACAGAGATGAACAAATAGATTTTGAGCAGTGCTGAGGTAGGGGTGCGGTGTGAATCATAACCACACAGAAGGAAGATATTTTTTGGATAAGGTGAAAATATAGTAATAAAAGTAGTTAAAAAGTATGAAGTACTTACTGTGTGTTCTAAGTGCTTTATGTGTGTTACCTCATATGGCTCTTAGGATGCTGTGAGATATTGACATTGTCCATCACTTTAAAGACGAGGAAGTGGAGGCCCTGACACATTAGTAACATCACAGGAGTGTGTTAATAGGGATGGATCTGGGGTTTGAGCTTGAGTGATGCAGCCTGTGTTCCACATTGTGTGCTATAGTGTTGCATTATGTCGGGGTGAGGTGAAGTAGGAATTGTGAACAAAGAACAGATGTCTTAAGAAAGGTCAGATAGTCCTCATGTGACACTGACAACCAGAAAAGATGTAAGGATAGCAATAGACCAGATGAGTACAGGCTATGGATGAAGATGGACTAATGAGTGATTCACATACCATCATAGAGACTAAAACCGGTGCTCATAGCTTATAGAGAAGTGGTGAAGACCAGAACTTTCCAATAAGCTGAAGCTATTGTTGTGAAGTGGTGCTTGGAGCAACAAATTCAGATAAAGAAAGATCCCCATGACTGCCTAGTGTGAGGATTCTACAGTGAACATTGTCCTCCACAGACTCAGATTCCAAAGATTACACCTTTGTGGTAATCACAAATAATGCTGCCTCACACCCTCCATCCCAAAGACTTCAAAGTCTTGATCTGTTGTGAGCAAAACAAGGGCAAAGATTCCTGAGGAATTCAGACTGTAAGCTCGCCCCTATACAGATTAGCACCCCAAATTCATCTCACACAGAACTTCGGAAAACTGAATTTAGGTTAAAGCAATACCCTCAGGGACCAGTAAGAAACAACTATGACCCTTAGGAAGGAGAGTAGAATACCTCCAACAAGAACCAGCAGAACTAAGGGAAAATATATACACCTGAAAAGACTTCCCATATGGTAATTGTCAGATGGAGAGTATAAAATGACTATACAAAGATAAAGGAAAGGCAATGCTGAAGTAATTTCAGGCAAAGAGAAGCTTTGGGGAAAAAAACCCACCACAGTATATTAGATATGAAAAAGTAAACTTCTAGAACTGGCAAAAGACAGTACACACAGCATATGATGGATAGATGATGTTATAAGACATTAAATTCATCTGAAGAAAGTTTTAGTGAATGGGAAATAGGGAAAGAAGAAAATCTCAGAATGCTGTAGAGAAAGAAAAAGGACAGAACTGTAGCTAGAGTTTTCCTGCCTGGCCCACAATCAGGACAAATCTCTCTCACCCGCCAGTCCCACAGCCGCTCAGACCCAACCAAGTAAACACAGAGACTTATATTGTTTACAAACTCTATGGCCGTGGCAGGCTTCTTGCTAACTGTTCTTATATCTTAAATTAATCCATTTCTATAAATCTGTACTTTGCCATGTGGCTCGTGGCTTACCGGCATCTTCGCATGCTGCTTGTCATGGCGGCGGCTGGCAGTGACTCCCTCATCAGCCTTCCACTTCCCAAAATTCTCTCAATTCTCCTCTCTCCTTGTCCTGCCTAAACTTCCTGCCTGGCCACTGGCCAATCAGTGTTCTATTTATTGACCAATCAGAGCAATTTGACCATCCCACAGCACAGAACAGAAGCATGTACAACATGGAGTATACGTTCCAAAAATTTCTTACGTGTCTGATCAAAGTTCTAGAGTTCTGAAAGTAATATATTTGAGAAAAGGGTGTCCCAAATAACCCTGCCCTGATACATGTGAGGAGGTTGATAAGTGAATGGTAAAATTTGTTAGATTGTATAATACATGAAGATATAATATTTCATAGAGTCCTTTGGAAGCAATATGAAAGCATCCTGGAAGCATAAGGTACAATTTAATGAAGAGAGAATGCCTGTGTTATGTTTCTATTGCTATTTAAAAGCCACTAAACTTGAACTGATCACAGTAATTTATTTTGCTCCTGAATCTGTGAGCCTAGCTGGGTTCATTCTTCAAGGATCTCCTTTCGACCACCTTGTGTCAACCGAGACTGCTCACTTGGGGAACTTGGAGAACTGCCTTTTTCTTTCTTTCCTTTTTCCTGTGGTAGGAATTGAACCCAGGGCACTGTGCAGGCTAAGTGCTCTAGATCTACGCTCCATCTCCAGCCCATGGAGAACCACTGACGCCAAGGCTGCTTTGAAGATGGAGCCTAGTTGGATACCTGGCAAGTTGTATATAAACTAGGAGCTTAGCTTTGGTGTGGGCATCATTTACCCTCTGCTGTAGATGCCATGTTTTTCCTTGTGAAGTACGGGCTGCATTCTGAAGGTCTCTCCACCACCAGTGGAAAGTCCAGTGCTTCTACTTTATTACCTTTTGCACTCTGGAAATCTGGGATGTCAGCATGACCAGGCTTCTGGTGAGAGTGCTCATCCTGGCTTGGGGATAGCTGACATTTCACTGTGTGCTTTTACTGTTCTTTGTGTGTGTGCTGAGTGAGTGACTCTTGCGTTTTTGCCCCTGATAAGTAACCATACTTAAGGAAAAGACATCAGAGAAATCAGGACCGTCTTCCCAGCTTCCAGTCATAGGTTCTCTCTTTGAATAGCTCCTTAGGTCCCTCAGCTTCTCCCCTTGAACTTTTAGGCTTTCATAGTCTCTTGTTTCTCGTTTCCCCAGCTTCTGTCTACTGAGAAGGCACAGTGTTAAAGCCACAAGTTGTAGAACACCGCGTTTTCAATGGTCCAAGTCTCTTCTGGTTATTGAATGCCACGTAACGCACCAACCTTAAGACCTAGTTAAAACAACAACATACACTCATTTATTTTTCTTATAAATCTGCAGTTCTGGGATGGCTCTGTAGGAATTTCTTGCTTGCTGTTCCAAGTCATTATCTAGGGAATCTTGAATAAACACTGTAGCAGAATCTGTGTACAGGATCGGTTCATAGGCCAGGTGAAGGGCTCTAACAGGCTGGAGCTGAGCCAACATGGCGCCAACAGGTTTTGTCTTTTACCCCCCCCCACTTGCTGAAAACTGTTAGATTACATTCCCAAAGCACCCCCCCACACACACACCTGCTTGCCCTTCCAGAGTAATTAATCTTTGTGCTGAGAATTTGGTGATGGTTTTGTCTTATACTGACTCCAAGAGGGGGCCGCTCCCTCACATCAGGTGTGTTGCCTCAAACTTAAAATCCTAATATTTAGGAGGCTGGGGCAGGGGGGTTACTGTGAATGTGTGGCCATCTTTGGCAACATTGTGAGCTTCATGTCAGTCTGGGCTAATTTCAAATAAATAAAAATAACTAACATCCTATTGTCCATATCTATCATGATCTACGTGGATTGCTCATGATATAGGTTAATATGTTTTCAAGAATAAACCCCAAGAAACTTCGGCAGAAGCTGCACTCCCTTTTATGGTTTAGCTCTGACTGGCGAGGCATCACTTCTCCTGTGGTCAAGAGCCTGCCTACATTTAAGTGGAGGGAGTTTTCTTTCTCTGACCCTTAACAAAAGAGTGCCAACTGCATAACAGCAGAAGTTATTCATCCAGCTGCTTTTGGAAAACACAGATTCCCACAACTATCTGAGATGCTGTTGTTTTGTTCTGATTTCTTCTAAATGGAGCTAGATTTAATTTGCACGGATATATGATTCCTCCTATTGTCTTTGATACTTGGGTTTAGTATAGAAACAGCTTGACCAATTGAATCAGCTGAATTAATAAGATTTGTGCTCCGCACTTTGTGCTGTGTTTATGAATTCTACCAGTGAGGAGTCTAGAATTAAAATGAAAATTATGTGCTTTTTTTTTTTAAATCATAGCAATAAAAATGAACACAGATTCCTATCAGGGACTCCCAAAGAATTGCTCTCTATAAACACCATATATGGCTGCTGAGACAGCATTAGCATAGCTGTGTCTTTATTGGTTAGATTAGGAAACGGTTTGCACCCCTTACTCTACCGCCGCTACGTTCTATTCATTCAGCTAACCTGTATCTCTAGGTTTCATGGATCGTGTCGTTCCCTAGTCTCTCCCTGCTGTGAGTACTTTATGACTTATATTTAGCTTTGTGCCGTTCCTCTGTGACCAGCTTAGTGAGCTGATGAACTTGGGGGAGCTGCTGACCTCTCTTGGAGTTCTTGATGCATTCCTTCTCTGGCAGCAAAGAGAGGACTTGCAGGTGTGGAGACCAAGCTGACGACTGGGGAGGAAACTACCCACTCACCCATCCAGTGAACATGCACAGAGTACCTCTGGTGTTCCAGCTCCAGGGATTGTGTTAGTGGTGCCAAAGAAACAGAGTTGAGGTGCAAGTCCTAAAAATTAGAAAAATCGAAGGTTAGTAAGTGCAAGAAGCAAAGCCACATACATATTCCTGGGTTTTTGGAGGAGTATGAGCGATAATTTTCTCCCAACAAATGCTGCCTGATCTCAGCCTCAACTAAGAAAGGGTTAGATGGATTATGAGAAGAGGTGTATGGCACTGTAGCCAAGGGACAGTATATAGAAATCCATGGGCATGGCCGAACAAAATTCATTCATGGACTAACCTCTTAGAGCATAGAATGCTTCTAAGGTAGAATGAATAATAAGAAAGAAAGGAGACTGTGCCAACATTAGGCATTTGTTTTAGAATGACCATTATGAAACAAAATGTGTTTGGATTGTTCAGAGTGAGGTTGGAAGCAGGAAAAATATTTAGCTCATCAATGTGTATCCTCGATAGACCTTGAATGGCAACTCAACACAACTTAGTCATCTGAGAGGAGAACCTTCCATTGAAGAATTACCTAGTGCAGATTGGCCTGCAAATATGTACATGGGGGAATATCTTGATTATTAGTTGATGCAGGTGGGCCCAGCCCTAAGCATTATTAAGCCCAAGTCCTAAGCCTAGGACCACCTAGGCTGTATAAAAAGGGTAGCTAAACAGTAACCAGAGAGTGAGCCAACAAGCATCATTCATCACTGGATCCTTCCTTGACTTCCTGCCCTGACTTCCCTCAGTGATGGATTATGACCTGGAAGTGTATGGTAAGACAAGCTTATGACCTGGAAGTGTATGGTAAAACAAGTTTATGACCTGGAAGTGTATGGTAAGACAAGCTTATGACCTGGAAGTGTATGGTAAAACAAGCTGCCCTTTACTCCCCAAGTTGCTCTTGGTCATGGTGTTTATTTCAGCGATGGAAGGGCAATTTAAACAGATACAAATCTCAGCAGGAAATGACTGTGGCCAGCCAAAGGTATTGCTAATGAAGAGGGAGCAGGGGGAATGGTACTAAGAGGTGTGTAGGAGTAAAGATCATTCCTTCTCTCTTTAGATAAGTAGCCAGGGCGTTAGAGAACCGTGTCTCCAGGAGTGTACGCTGTGGCTTGGGTTGATTCTGTTGAATAGCATGGTGTAGGTTTAAACAAAATGGGGTGAGTGCTCTGCACAGACCTGTACTGGAGGCTATCCCTGTGAGAGGGAGGAGGGGGAAGAGGCAAGAGAGTCATGGAAAAGGATGCTTAGATCTTTAAAGGAACATCTAGAGATTGACTTGTTCATCCTCCACACAAAAGGGGCTTTAAAAGTTCGCATCCTAACCCCTAGTACCTTAGGTGTGATTTTGTTTGCAGAATTTAGAGATACCATCTTCATAGAAGTAATAAAGTAACTAAGTAGGCCTCACTAGGCATATCCAACCTATGGCTACATGCGGTAGACATCTATGAACATGAGTATAAACATGACAAAATTGTAAATTTACACAAAACATTAGGAGCTGTGTTGCTTGGTTTTTGCAGAGGAGTAACTGGATTGTGTTTCTCTAGCATCAATTTTGTAGATGAGAACAATGTGCTATCACAGTGTTAAAAAATTAGGCATGCCTGTCAGACATCCAGTGTGTCTTGTGTTTTCATAGAAAGGGGAAAGCAATGTGAGGTGACACAAGAAGATCGCCATCTACAAGTGTTGTAAAATATTATTTTAAGGTGTGTTACTTTTGTTTATGTTGCATTTGTTTAACTCTGAAGCTGTGTTACTGTGCCTGTCTAAAACATCTGATGGTCTAATAAAGAACTGAACGGCCAATAGTGAGGCAGGAGAGAGAAATAGGCTGTCAGGCAGAAAGGATAAATAGAAAGAGAAATCTGGGGAGAAAAGAGATGTAGCCAGAGAAGGAAGAAGACTCCAGGGCCCCAGCCACCAAGCTACAC
>CABHPH010162187.1:39380-52603 GCA_902168325.1 Peromyscus nudipes | reverse complement strand
TGTGTGAGCCCTCATCCCCATGCTGTGTGAGCCCTCATCCCCATGCTTTGTGAGCCCTCATCCCCATGCTGTGTGAGCCCCTCATCCCCATGCTGGATGAACCTCCCTAAGGGTGTTTTTGTGCTTTGATGCTGATGCAAGGCCCAGCATCACCTCCACTTTACTCATCTCCTGAGGTCAATCACCTTGCCATTTTCCCAGCCTCTCCTGGCCTTGCCACTTATTCTGTATGGCTCTGCTTGGTGTGATATCTCTGAGAAATCATGCTGCCATCTTACTGGGGCTTGCCCAGATTGCTTGTTTTAAGTGTACTGGGTGCTCATCTTGATCTCTGCTCTTGAAGATTACTAGGTTACCCTAGTAGCAAGAACTATTTAAGTGGTACCCAAGTGTATGTCTGCATCTTTAGCTCTGCAGTGGGAAGTCCATCCAGGATGAGCAAGGTGATGTGAGATATGAATGTGGAGGCTTCCATGGTCCCTGCACCCAGCACCCATGTTCTTGTGCAACTCTCATCCATGCTGAATCAGGGTGGCTCTGTGTGACTAGTAATGCCCACAGCATCAGACACTGTGGGTGTTATAGATACAGTGGTGGACAGAGATAATCCTCAATCTTAGGAAGCTCCCAGAGCTCATGGCACATAACAGAAAAAGGATGATTTGGGCACTGCAGAGAACTAGCTGAACTTCTGTGCCTCTTCTTGCCTTGAAGACTTTAACATTTCTGAACCTGTTTCTTCCTCTTTATCTTATTTTTCTTTTATTTTTAGATATTTGTTTTCTTGAGATGGGGTCTTTCGTAGCCCGCGTGAAACTGAGGATGACCTTAGACTCCTGATCCTCCTGCTTCTGTTTCCTGGATGCTGAGATCACAGACATGCATCACCACATCCAGTTTTATGTGCTGCTGGGGATTGAACCCAGGACCTTGTGCATGCTAGGCAAGCACTCTACCAGCTGAGCTACATCCCCTGCCTTGTTGCCTCATCTTCAAAGGTGGCAAAGTAGGATCCACCTGATGCCATTTGGTGGGAATTTGATGTGATTGTTTGTAAAGCTTTTAGCAAAATGTCCAGATTTTGACGGCTACTCATGTGTGGTCGTCTCCCGAGCTCCTGAGGACACAATGATGAACGAAGAGTTGTCTCTGCCCTCAAGACACTGGGAATTGAGTGGAGAGGACAGATGAGCCCTCAGTAGTTTAAGGCACATTGGAACCAGAGTGGTCACGGGAGCATGGAAGACTGTGGGAACCCATGGACAAGGCACCACAGAGATTAGGAGACATCTTAGCAAGCTTTAGAGGGCGAGTGGGATTTTCATGAGTAGAGCATAGCAAGGGCATGGAGAACCCTGGGAAGTCATGGGGTCTATGGCATCACTCCTTAGGATTCTCTTTTGTGCTCTCTTGTCTCCTGAGCCATAAAATGCAGCTGCTAAATTAGACAGCAAAAGATTCACCTTTCAGCTTGCGTATTATTCCTCAAGAGAGGGGAGTATTTCTTTGTTCATTACCACTTTCCACCTCCCAGCACATGGTAGGCACTCAATAAATATTTATTAAATAAGTAAGGATAATTACACATGTAAGCAGCTTGTCTCCAACGGGAAAAATCAAGGAAGTATTTTTTTCCATTTACCTGGCATAAGTTGTTTCCCTCGGGTACAGGCATGGTGGCAATTAAGGAGGCTGCATTATGTCACTGGGGTTTGTCTTCCTTATCTTCCTCAGACTCATTGTGGGGCCCTTCCTTAACTTTCAAGTTGCTCACACTTCCACAGAGATCATCTCTGACACTTGGCACACTGTCCTCCACACACTGTGGGTACAGCAGGCCCAGGCAACTTCAAAGACGCGCCTGTGTTTTCCTTTGTCGAACCTTCCATTTTGGTTTTGGTGTTTCTATGAAGGGACAATCTTTCAAATCAGAGCTCAACAGGACAGTTTCTTGTGTCACTGAACTAAGACAAGGCTGGCTGGTGGGAAACTGTCCAGTGAGGCACATCCGTGGGTTGGCTAGTTTCATGTCAACTTGATACAAGCTATAGTCACCAGAGAGGAAGCAACCTCGATTGAGAAAATGCCTCCATAAGATGGGGCGGTACGCAAGCTTGTAGGGCATTTTCTTAATTAGTGATTGATGTGGGAGGGGCCAGCTCGTTATGGGCTTGGTCACTCTTGGTCCTATAAGAAAGCAGACTGAGCAAACTATGAAGAAGAAAGAACAATTCATTAAGCAGCACTCCTTCATGTCCTCTGCTCCAGCTCCTGCCTCCAGGTTCCTGCCCTGTTTGAATTCTTGCCCCGACTTCCTTCAATGACTTCAATGGTGTAGAAGTATCAACCAAATAAGCCCCTTCCTCCCTGAGTTGCCTTTGGTTATGGTGTTTCATCGTAACAATAGTGACCCTAACTAAGACAGCCCCTCACTACGTTTTCTCACACACCCAGGCCAGTGCTTAAGATTGCTTGTTTCGTTCTCTGCCATGACTCCCGTAGTACATCACTGACAGAGTTTGCCCTTTTCCAAGCCTTTGCTAAGCAAACTATTCATTCAAAGCTCAGCTTGGTAGCACTTTCTCAGATCTGGGCCCCTCCCCTTTGCCTCGGTCTGTTCTGTGGCCATGGATGCCTGTAGATGTTCTCTTTTAAGTCAGAGATTCACATGTTGCCAGGAGCCTTTTGAAGACAGCAAGTCACCTTCAAAACAATTTAAAACAAAGCAAAACAAAACAAAACACGGAGTCTTAAAAAAATAATATTTAACCTGAAGAACAGGAAGGCAGTCTTTATCAATTATAGAAAACCTGGGCGGTAAAGAAAAATATAAAGCAGGGGACTGGACCGTCTTTCTTAAGATCTTGTCACCTAGTCTGCTGTATCATTTCTCACGCCACTTTTGTTACTGTGTATCCCAAGCCTTTGGCTGTGTCAGGAAACACAGCACAGTGTAGCACCGGCAAGAAGGAACGCTGAATTTATTGGGGTAGAGACTTGGGATAGCCTCTCTAAGACACCCTCTACTGTTTGTCCCTAACCCCAGCCCTGCACCCCTACAGGGTTCCCCATCACCTGTGTCTAACTTAGAAGACAGGAGTCTCACTCTGAGGAAACAGCATCCTGTGCTGCTACACTGTATTTCCTGTCTTCAGATTCCTTACCTCTTCCCTTCCCTCCCCCCACCCCAATTTCCCTGTCTCCAGCGAGCAATAATATCTTTCATCTGAGCCTCTCTCCCTGCCTCCAGTGACTGCCTCCCCTGATGAATTCTCTCCGGGTGACTTTGGCATTTGCATATTATTTCCTCGCTTGGATATTCTGAGATGTTGGAACCAGAAAGCAGGTTGACGCGAGCAGGTACTTAGCTGAACGAGGCATTCTCGGGAACTGCACAAATATTTGGAGTCGGGCGTGTGCCAATAGGCAATTAATTGAAATGTGGACACAGCAAGCTTCCGGAGGAGGGAAACTGAAGTTGAGAAATTAGCTGTGGGGAGTGATTCTCTGCAAGACACAAAACAGTAATTTGGGGATTCCTTTCCCTCAAACTGAAAGTGATTTGATATGGGAAAAGAAAGAGAAAGGGAAAAAAATTAACAAGTGTCCTATCAAGGTTGACTTTTGAAATGCTAGACTTGGGATTGGGTCTCAGAGAACACAGATGTGACCCCTGTGGAGAGGAAAGGCAGCCCAAGGTCAGGGGTGAGGGAATGCGGGACCAGAAGCGGGACAGGCTCCAGCCCTGGGCACTTTGCACTTTCCAAGCAGACTGTCTACCTGGAGACCTGATTACCATATCAGGAACCAAGGGCGAGCGAAGGCTGCGATTTAAGCATTTTCCTGTTGCTGTCAACTGTGTGAATACATTTAGCAAATCCTGCTTCAACTGACCTTAGCTGAGGAGCGAGGAGACGGGGTCCACCTTGACCAAGATCCCCCATCTGTATCCTGCTTAGCCCTGGCAATGTTCAGGCTGAAAAGCACAATCCTCAGGCTGGGGAAGCAGCTACTTGACAGAGCACAACCCTAGCAAACAGGGAGACCGTGGCTTCTACCACCAGGACTACAAGTGTGGTGTGGGCCTGTTGCCAGGCTGAGGCCCAACTTCCTGTTTATTCACCAGAATAGGAAGCATCTATCTTCACTCCTTTGCTTTCTCCAGTAAACGGGCAGACCCTCTGCTTGACATTTTTTAAATACGTGAAAAAGGAGAATCACCTTTTCATTGCTCAGGCATGTGGGGCCAGCCTTACCCTTTTGAGGAAGCCCCAAGAACATGGCTTTCAAAGCGCTATCTTAAACTGACCACGTCAGCATTGGGAGCCAGTTAAAAATGCAAGTTCCCTGGTTCCAAGGCAGCGTACTAAATCCAGATGTCAGAGCGATGGGGTCCAGTATCACATGTTTTAACAAGCCCTCAGGAGATTTTGATGCTCAGTCAAGTTTGAAAGCCATCACCCTAAAAAATTATGATCAGGAAGTCTGGGCTGCTAGATTTAGTCACTAGGAGAGTAATATATTTTTGATTATTGGACCCTTAAGAATAAATTCTCTTCATTTCAGGATGCCCAGGTGAGCCGTTCCCACACATTGCTGAGTGTTCAACAGGAAAACATTTCCAAGCGATTCTTTAAAATCGAAATGACCAGCACGGTCAGACTAGAGTCTAGCATCCCAACCTGTATCCGGCAAGTGCAGAATTTTTATACTTTAAAGTTCCATGGAATGACTGGATAGGTTAATTGATTGCTGCCTCTGTTATTTTTAGACTTGCACTTCCTTACCTCATATGAAAATTTATTCAGAATTCAAATGGAAGCTGGTAAGATGTCTCAGGGGTAAATGTGCTCGCTGCCAAGCCAGACGACCTGAGTTCGATGCCCAGGACCCATACAACAGAAGGAGAGATCTCCTGCAAGTTGACCTCTGACCTCTACACAAGCACCTTGGCCTGGGTGCCCACACACATATACACATCTCTCTCTCTCTCTCTCTCTCTGTGTCTCTCTCTGTCTCTCTGTCTCTCTGTCTCTCTCTCTCTGTCTCTCTCTCACACACACACACAGAGTAAATAAATAAATGGAAAAAAGAAAATTTGAATGATAGGCTGAAGTAGGAAGAGTCTAAGTTGGAAGCTTATCTGTAACATACAGTGAGTTCAAGACTAGTCTGCATAACTTAGTGAGTTAAACATTTTTGTATATGAAATGGCTGGAGATGCAGCTCTGTGGTAGGTCACAAATCTTGCACGGGCAAAGCCCTGGGTTCAATCCTCAGTATTACAAGATGAAATATTCAAATGGGAACATTTTATTACCCACAAATATTTTCTTACATACTTTATCGTGTTACTAAGGAAACCAGTTATAACATTACAGTGACATTGTTACTGTAATGAATTATTGGGCAATATATATGTCAGAGTATAATCTCTCAAATTTCACACAGACTGAATTATATACACTTCTAGCACAGCACATTAGAGCTGTGGAGGTAAGGCAGAAAGGAGAATTCCTAGCCCAGAGCGACAGGCATTTCCAGAGAATCTGTTCTGTACCTTCCCCACACTTGCCGAGTGGGGTGGTTCTCCATGTGGCGTGGCGGTAGGAGCCCCTCTGCAGGAAGCTGCCTGAGCAAGCACAGCCACCTCCCAGGGACACTTCGGTGACCGAGCTCAGAGAGCATCTAACTGGTGAGAGCTAGGAAGGACTGAAAATGGGTGTACAGTGCAAAGTGTGTGCTAATCACACATTTGTGGGATCCAGGGACATCAAAGCATGGATCACACGAGTGAGTGGCGGAGATGACACCCAGAAATGGGGGGTGGATACAGCCCAGCAGCCCAGCAGGAAGCTCCTGCTTTTTCTCTCTGGATGCGGGGGGAGGTGCTGTTATTAATGATGGGATGGATTAGAACAGATGGGTACTTTTGACACATTTTCCCATGTTGTTATTTTCCGATTTCCCATCTTCCCACCACCGAGTCATGTGCCTTTCCCTTGGTTGAGAGTGAAAGCATGTGACTTTGAAGAGAAGCCTGAGGAAGGAAAGTAGAGGTGATGGCATTGCCACTGAACTCGGAGACACATGTTCAACTGGTCCTCAGAGTCCTCCTACAACCTTGCTGGATGTTGAAGGGAAGCCACGGTGACTGCCTGGGCTCTCTGGGATGGGCTCGAATGCATGCCTGGGAACCCTTTCTCACTGGTTCCGTCACAGCCACCCTCCATCCTGGCAGCCATCACAGTCTCCCTGATTACAGTACCTTCCTGGAGCCCTGAGGAGATTTGCATTGTAAATGGTGTTTGTTAGGGCCCAGAAATAATATTAATCATTGTAAAACAATTATGTTGCATAATTTGTACATAAAAAAGAAAAGCATGAAGCTTTGGCTTGAATTAATATTTCTAGCATTATGTGTCTTTCTCATCCATACAAATAATGAGACCCTCATCTGCCCTTCTGGGTGAGGAAGGCTCTGGAAAAAATGAAGCTTCTCACCTTCTTGTGGCTCCTGGAAACATTTTGAATGTGCACAGAATCACGTGGCTTGTACAGTTTCATGTGCAACAGCCAGGGACCTTGGTGCAAGGGGAAAATTCAGTTGTCTATAATTAAACCCTTCTTGTAAAAGGCTGGACACAAAGGGACCAAGGAAGCCCCTAGCATGCAGAGAGGTGAATGAGGGCAGCTTCCTTCACCTGTGTCTCAGGTCCGTCCCACTATAACACTGGGGTAAGGAGCCATCAGTGAACAGAAATCTCAGGGAATTGGGGTTCTAAACTCCAAACTACTAAAATGGGTTAAATGGTACTTCTCCCCAAATATATCAACATCATAATCTGAATGTGACCTTATTTGAAAAAAAAAAAAAGGCAGGGGTCTCTGCAGTTGTAATTAAGGAATCGTACGATGATATCATCTTGTCTTTTCTTGGTAGACCCCAAACCAATGACAAGAACACAGGGAGGGTGCCAGCTAGTGTTGACGATGAGGAAGATGCCATGTGGGCTGCCGGGGAGGAAAGCCACCAAGGATCTCATCCATCTGAGGACCCTGTGTGCTACAGTACTGACCTGCTGGGTAAGTTATATCTACTTGTGCAATAGTGGCTAACTTCTGTGGGTGCGGGTGGGGTAACCAACCACTTTCTGATTTGATTATAGGCCTGTTCCACAGGAAGGAATGTGTGCCTAGTACCATAAACCTGGTCAGAAGCCTGTGGCTGGAGAGGTCTCAGATCCTAGGGGGTAGCTACTATTGGTGTTTTTCTAAATAGACATATAGTCAAACTGCCTTCCAAACATGTATGTCCATACCCATAGATTAGTACCATGTTCAGTCTTGGTCAGAGAAACTTCTTTTTGCAGCAGGTGACTATTAATACAGCCCCACCACCACCACCACCACACACACACACACACACAAAATGGTCAAAATGCTGAGAATACATGACTGCTGAGGTCTTAGCCCTAAACAGGACATGTATGCCACCTCCAGGGAGCACAGTGGACAGAAAAATGGCAGGGACTAGAGGATAGAGCGCTATGAAGTGCTGTGTCCTGGATATGACATGCCCACTGCTCTCATGAACACACCGCAGCTGCGATTTAACACACGAGCAGAAAAGAAAAAAAGACACGGAAGTTAGAGGGGGTCTAGTTGGGAAGAAGGGGGTCAGGAGTGGGCAAAGATGAGAGGGTAATGGGGGGGTGGATATGGTCACAATACAGTCTATACATGTATGGAATTGTCAAGAATAAAAACTGAAGGAGCATAAGGAGGAGACACACACAGGAAGACACGAGGAGGCCACAGGAGGAGAAGGTAGAGATCCAAGTGACATAGTCACAAATTAAGGTGCGTCTGGAAGTGGAAGAGATGAGTAAGAATTCTCCTGCAGAACCTTGGAGGCTGTAGCCCTGACCACATCATGATTTCAGACTTCAGATCTCCAAAGTGGTAAGAGAGTACTTTTTTTTTTTTAATGGTTCTAAGCCATGGTAGAAACGTTTTGTAACTGCTCTCTGAAATTAACACATGCCCCACACTCCACCCCATCTACAAGCTCCCAGGGACCTTGCAACTCTCACTCTTACGTTTAGTTCGTGATGACACCCTTTGGCTCTGCCATTGCTAAGATCTGTGGTTCACAACCAAGCTTCTCAGGTGGCCATGCTTCCTACACTGGGTCCCAGCTGACCTTTTCCGGGAAACCTCTTCCCAGGAACTGAAATCCCACATTAAATACAGAGAATTCTGATGTCAGGTCAGTGTGACACACCATTTAGAACTCAGAATCAGGGCTTGCAAATGAGTAAGATTAAAGAGGTTGCTGTAGCGACCAATTTGGATCCTCTGTCTACCAAATCTCATTGACCTATGACTTAACACCCACGGGGGCATATGTTTACCACGCACTGGACACATAGGTGCTAGACACTGTGCTAAGAATTTTATATTCACAGTGTTATTGACCCTTGCACCGGCCCTGGAGATACGTAAGCTGGTTTTCTGGATAGTATAGAGGTGGGGAAACTGTCCAAGAGACTTTCAGTACTACTCAGGAATACTCACGAAGCTGTTCATTGGCCTAGCCAGCTTAGGAACACTAGGCATCATTGACTTTGCAGCTAGACTCTCAAGTACCTCACCACTGTGTTCTTAGAAGAATGTGCTTATTTTTGCATTTTAGGCTATTTAGCTTGGGAAGCTCATTCTTAATGTCCTTTTGGGTTTTTGCAGGGCTTCTGGAGGGTACTTGTAAGGACATTGTGTCCCCAACACCCAACCTTGGACCTGGCGTGTATCAGGTGTTCAGTAAAGGGCTTGTGAGACGAATGAGTTATGAATGTCTGAGATGCCTTCCTGGGTCGTTAGGCTCGGGATTAGAACATTGAAGAATGGTACACTAAAGGGTAGAGCTATCTGACCAGTTGTCAACCTCAAAGGTTAAGGATGTTCTCAGAATATTCCAGATTGTTGTACAAGTTATTATCCCACAACTTCCTCTGAGCCATGCAGATGTACGTTAGCACTGAATAAGATGGCATTATTTAATATCTCATTCCTTTCTTCTTAGTGATTCTACTTTTTATTTTGACTAGTTAGAATAATGAATTACTAAGTTCTGCCTCCCCACTATATAAGATAGCCCATTCCATGTTGCTTCTAAATGGATTACTCGAGGTGTTAAGAGCAACCCGTAACTTAAATATTTAAGCCTGGCTGTGTGTGGACATTTACCCAGGCCCTGGACTGACTGTGGATTTAGATCTTGCTTCTTCAACCTGCCCCCAGCTCTTGTTGTCCTCAGCACAAAGTCATTGTCATATATGTGTTTGACTTGGTGATTCAATGGCCAAACATTTGTGCCTAATGCAAGACAAAGAGCATTGGCCAAGAGGAATCAAATGACCTGGAGTCCTTACCTGGTCCCTCCTGATGGCCTTTCTGGGCTCTTATCTCCTCATGAGTGTGGTATGGATGATCATTTGTGTCTCACAGGGAGCTGGAAGAACCAGAAGAAACAAGACACGAGGTAGCCCCATGAACTGGAAGGTGTGTAGCTGTGTAGGCATCTGGAACATGAGTGATCACTGTGTATTGACAAAATGTCTCAAGTCTGCGGACACTTTTCTTTCCATATCTATGCAGCAAGGGGGGTCCCCCCTTTGGCCTTTGAGGATGTGCTAGTGACATCAGGACACCCTTCTCCTTGCCATGTCTTCTAATTATCTCTCCTTCAGGTGAGTTCTACCCTCAGACCATGCCTGCATGTAGCTGAGGTTAGCTCGAAATGTGGCCCAACACAAAGTCATAAAAGTACTGAAGACATCAAGAATGATTTTTGTGGGTTTTTTTCTGTCTTATAATTCAATTGTATGATTCTTCAGGGTGAATTTTGCAGAGGACAACATCGTGTCACAGTGTCAAAAGCTTGAGCAGGTCCCAAGCAAAGAGCCAGCTGAACCACACTGTCAGAATGAGAAGGCCCATTGCAGGGTTTGGCTCCCTTTCAGAAATCCTGCTTTTGCATGATAGGCGCTGTCTTGGCTATTTTTCTATTACTGTGACAGAACACCATGACCAAGCCAACTTATAAAAGAAAGTGTTCGATTCAGGGTTTATGGTTTCAGAGGGTGAGAGTCCACAATGGTGGAGCAAAGGCATGGTGACAGGAACAGCTGAGAGCTTACAGCGTGAGCAGCAAGTAGCAGGCAGAGAGAGAGAGAGAGAGAGAGAGAGAGAGAGAGAGAGAGAGAGAGAGAGAGAGAGAGAAGAAGAGGAGGAGGAGGAGGAGGAGGAGGAGGAGACAGGAATGGTGCCAATCTTTTGATATCTCAAAGCCCACCCCCCAGTAACATACCTCTTCACAAAAGGCCACACCTTCTAATCCTCCCCAAACAGTTCCACCAACTGGGGACGAAGTATTCAAACATATGAGCCTATGGGGGCCTTGCTCATTCAAACCACCACAGATGCCAAAATATCTTTGCAAACAGAGATATTTTGTGAGAGAGAGTCTGTGCCTGAAGCTTAAACCAATGGAATATAAAGATAATTGAATATGAGAAAAAGAGGAAGGGAGGGAGGAAGAAAGGGAGAGACCAAGGGAATTCCAAGGTGGGCTGACGGGCTCATTGTCTGACTGTCACTTTGCTGTCATCACCTTCCCCAGTTTGGGGTGTGCTGTAGAAGCATGGTTGTGTTCTGATGCAGCAAATACAGATGGGAATGATGGCCCCTCTTTCTTCCTCTCTCAAATAGCCTTGTCTTGTATGTGCAGTCATCACCGGAGGGGAGGGAAGAGCGAGAGGCAGCAGAGGCAGAGCCTGGGGTCCCCCTCCTCCAGACTGCTCAGCTGATTGTAGATTCCCTCCTGGAGTCCAGTAGGAGCTATGGCGACCACAGGCCTTCCACAGCAGCCTCTATCACAGCAGCTTTCTGTCCTCAGGTCCATCACATTCCAGATGTGACAGAGCTGGCTTACTCTTTTGAAGGTAAAACGAGGATATGTGAGTTCTGTATGGTGTGGGTTTTGTTTCTGTTTCTGAGACAAGCTCTCCTCAAACTCACAATATAGCTGAGGATGACCTTTAATTTCTTATCCTCCAGCTTTTATTTCCCAAGTTCTAGGATTACAAGTGGGAGCCACTACACCCAGTTTAAGCAATGCTAGAGATCCAACCCTAGGTCTTCCAGGTGCCAGATTGTTATTCTACCAACTGAGCCACATACCCAGCCCATTGTATTGGGTTTTGTTCACTCTAAGTTGTAAATGGCTGGACCAACCCAAGGTGTTAAAAATGCCGGGAGAAGAAGGAAGCATCATCCCTTGTATGAATCTGGTCTACCAGAGTCCCATTGAGTCGGAAAAGGCTTCCTCTCCAGGAAGCCACAGGGCTTCTGATCTCAGAGAGCTACTTATTGAAAAAAGGGTGACTGTCCCTTTAAATACAGATGCAAGGATTTGCCTGGATTTTTGTTGTTGTGTTGGGATCTAGATCATCATTGATGCTAAACCACAAAGCACACCCCTTTAAGGTAACTTGAGTGGGGAGCCTCATAGTCTGGTTCCTGGACAGTGGGTGCCATGCTCACTGTACCTGAAGCAAGACTCTTCTTGGGCTCTACAAGGAGACTTTAAGGGTATCTTTGGCCAGCAGCAGAGCTCCTCAAAAGCCATGCAGACCATCATGCCGATCTCTAACACTTCCATAGCTGAGCTCCAGGCTAAGGGATGCAGCTTCCAGACCCGTTATTCTTTAGATGTTTGTTTCTAGTTAAATTGTGTCCCTAAGAAAAGGACCACACTCATTCAAAAATTAACTTCTTACCATGTCCATTCAGTTTTTCACACATTCAACCAAAATTAGAAGTAGTGTCTGTGTATCTGGCGCCAGCTAAGGCTCTAGGTACACTCACGTCACTGCTGTGGAAGAACGTAGAACACACAGCCAGTCAAGAAGGTAGTCTTCTGAACAGACAGCTATAATCTACCATGAGAATGACATGGAACAGAGGCAGGTTCCCCACATTTGCCTCAGTAGGGATATCATCCTACAGAAGGGAAATTTACTTGTGACCTTGAAAGATGAAGCTGACTGTCCTGAAAAGAAATCGATCGAGTCACTGCAAGGAATGGGAAGAATGTGGGCAAGGTATGGCCATGTGCTCAGGTGCCACACATGTGGGCTGAGATGAAGGGTGTGAGGGTCTTGAGTGTTAGGAGGCAAGGATGAAGACATCCAGTCCCCATTTTGCCTATTAATCACTTTTCATGGGCTAGCATTTTCCATGTCATATTCCAAGCAGCTTTTAAGGTTATAAAATTCTTTTTGGCTAAATGTCATTCTTTTAAAATTACATTTATTTCTTTATCTATCTATTTATTTATTATGTGTTTGTGTGTGTGTGCATATGCACAAGCATGCATGCACACATGTCTGCATGCATGCCCCCATGCCATGGCACTCAAGGAGGTCAGAGGGCAACCTTTAGGAGTCAGTTCTCTCCTTCTCACATGGGTCCTGGGGACTGAACTCAAGTCACCAGTCTTGGAAGCAAGTGCTTTTAGCCATTGAGCCATCTCTGAGGTCTTGAATGTCATTCTTTTCTTTAAACAAGGCCAACTTACAGCATCTCAGGGTGGAAGCCCCGCCAATGTCTCTCCCATATCTTGAGACACTAAAGTCAAAGACCCTGGACCTCTAATAAAGCCAGACCTGAATCTGGGGCCTGCCTCTGCCTTTCACCAGCTCTTGGCTATGGATAAGTTATTTACTTTCTCCCAGCCTCTGTTTTCTCCCCTGTATAATGGAGATAAATGTTCCTACTTTGTAGGATCCACAGAAGTGTCAGATGCTTAGGAGGCACATTGATGCTTCTGTTTAAATTCCAGTAACGGGAGAGGCCATCTGGAGTGGACCAAGATGTGCAGGGAGTCAAGGCTGCTGCCGGGGGCGGCCTGGAGATATTTTTCCAGGTGCAGCCTAATGTCTTTTTCTTTAATTGTCTTTAGAATGAGCAAATTCAATCTCCTTCCAGTGGGTCCCTATACATTGCACTTGGTGGTCATTCATAAGTACCAAGTCCTCATTTCTTCACTTCTGACTGGCCCTCCCTTTTAACATTTGAGCTCTCAAGATGTTCTTTGTTTCTGTTGCAAAATGTGTGTGTGTGTGTGTGTGTGTGTGTGTGTGTGTGTGTGTGTGTGT
>CABHPH010162187.1:4489-39370 GCA_902168325.1 Peromyscus nudipes | reverse complement strand
TGTGTGTGTGTGTGTGTGTGTGTGTGTGTGTGTGTGTGTGTGTGTGTTGGCGGGAGGGGGTACAAAGAGGTGAAGTGTATTTTTAGAGCAATAGAAGAGCTGGCAGAAATTGAAAATAGGGTTTTCAAGCTTGTGTGTTTATGCTGCAGAAGGAGGGCTCCACCACGTTCTCTGCGTCCCGTTCAATATCTAAGAAGCTTTTTGCGACATGCCTTCCAGCATTCTGATTAAAAAGCATCCTGCCTGCTCCTTGCCTGCACCCTTCCTGCCCCCTCCCCCAGTAGGGCCCTGAATGTACCAAGGGGGTGGCAGCCCTCAGGGGAGATGCCTTTCTGCTCTGGATGAGCAAGCTGCTGTCTTGGTTTGCAGGGCCCAATGATCAGGGCAGATTAATCCCCAGAGGTGGTCGGTACACAATTAACATTTTTGCCTCTTATTTTAATTAAGAAGGGCCAAGGGATAGGATGTTAGCATGTCTAATGGGACCGTGTGGCATGTGCCGGCTGCCAGAGAAGTCTCAGTTATTCACACTTGTTGAAGACTTTCTAGATAATTAAATACGGCATTAATCATTTGCTGAGTGGACACAGGTCCTTATTTCTCCTCTGGACTCCTTGCATGCAGGAGGCAAAGTGGCTCCCCGATCTGGTGGTTCCCCAGCACACAGGCGGGAGCTCACCCCATGTGTGCCCACTTCCAGTGATTTTTGTAGAAAAGCAGATTCTCGAAGACATCTGCCTGCGCTGCTCTGACAGCGGAAGCTCTCTTCACAGGCGCATTAACATGACCTCATTAGTTCCTGCATCTACTCTTCTAACCACATAAACCAGAGTGCGGTAGGAGCCAATCATGCTAATTACATCAGATCGGTTTGCATATTCATAAACCATTTTCTGTTTTATGGACAGCAAAAATAAACACAGTATCTCTTTAATAATTTTAAGTGGGTCACTTTCAGGACTGTATCTGTTTTAAATAAATTATCATATTGTTAAAGGCCACAGTCAAAAGCTATTTTTTGAGCAGCCCCAGAGGTTAGGGTTGGGGGCAGGGCACGTGGAGGGTGCTCTGAGTCACAAAGATTAGCCAGTTGGTCAACTCCTAAGGTGTCTTCTGCTCAAGAAAACCCCGAACTTGAAGCCCTGTCCTGATTTAGTGAACAGCTGCAGTACAGCCTCCCACTGATGACAAAATATATTACAGTCAGAACTCTGAGACTGTTGAAATCACAGTCTTGTGCAGTGGGAGAGGAACCCACTAACATAGCAGTCCTTGGGGTTGCTGGGAGAGGTTTCATTTTAGGGACCAAGTTTAATAGTCTGGGTTTTTCTCAAAACTCTGTGGGAAATGGACGTTAAAACAATTAGAAGGGGCTGGAGACATAGATTGGGGGGCAAAGCGCTTGCTGGATAAGCAAGAAGGCCTGACTTTGAGCCCCTTAAAGAAAGCCAGGCATGGTGATTTGTAATCCCAACATTGGGGAGACAAAGACCCCACCCTTGGGCTCTCTGGCTAGCCAGTCAGCTTAATTGGTGAGCCGCAGTGAGACTCTGTCTCAAAATGTAAAGTGGACAGTCCCTGAGGAATAATACTGGAGGTTGTCCTTGGCATCCAGAAGTGTGTAGGGGTGTGTGTGTATGTGTGTGTGTATGTGCGTGTATGTGTGTGTATATGTGTATAGGTGTGTATGTGTGCTGTGTGTGTATGTGTGTGTACGTGTGTATGTATGTGTATGTGTGTGTATGTGTGTGTACATGTGTATGTATGTGTATGTGTGTGTGTGTGTGTGTGTGTGTGTGTGTGTGTGCTGTGTACATGCACCAGCACAGACCAATTAGAAGCAAACCTGCAACGTGGACTTGGCCACTGTCCCACTGTCATGGTCTTTCCCTGGACAATTTTGGGGGCGGAACAGGCCCACTCAAGGCCCCAACCTTGAGGGGCAGGGAACTTCCTAATCCATGGCCTGCAATCCTCAACAGTGAGGCTGAGTTATAGATTTCCTTTGCTTTGGGGCAGAGGACCAAAAGGTTTGAAAAACAAAAATGCACAAGATTTCCAGCACAGGCTCTTAACCTAGTTAAGAGAATTCACTGTTTTTAAGACAACCAGACCCAGCTACCCTGACCATTGACTTGTTAATCACACATGGCTCCTATTCACTCCTCCTGGAGGACAGGTAGTGTGCTAATCTGATGGAGGAGTATATGTGTTTTAAGCTGATCTTTCTTTTAAATTATGTTTAATATCGAGGCCATCTCCCTTTACATGCAGATTCGACACCATATTTATTTCTGGAGCTCGCTTTTTTCCCCCTCTTTGTTGTAAACATTCCTGGGTGAATTGATGTAGCATTTCCTGGTGGTGGTGTGGGCTACCCCATTTTTTGTTTTGTTTTGATTTTTGCAATATTCCTTCCTAGAGAGCTCTTGTTTCTATTAATGCAAGAGGCCCCTGACTCTGATCTTCTCAGGGTCCTTGGTCTCAACCTCCAAAAGCTGTTTGCGTCTCTCCCCCTTCACCTTGGCTCCTGACTAGGTTAGCGGATCGGCACAGATGGCTTCCCCGTATTATTAGCAGAGCCACAGTTGAAGCTTTGGTGTGTCAGCCGCGCTGATTTTGAAACACCCTATTATTTGTGCAATATACCTTGGAATTACAGCTTACAATTTCATGAAAGCCTAACATATCTAGATGTTTACAAGTTCTATCCCTTAGGGAAACGTATAGTGTTCATTTCTTTTGTTTAGTCTATTTAAAACAGGACCAGATACAAAGCAGCAGTGATTGACAAATTAATGCTCTCAGCTCCTACTCAAAAGTACTTGAATTATTAGTACAAAAAGCGTGTTACAAACTGTAATAATCTTAACTCCATTTCATTGCTAAAAGCTGATAATAATGAAAGCAAATGAAAATAGTAATACAATCTAACACTAGCCAGAATGGAAGTAGTCACAGAGTTGGGACTCTGCAATCAGATAATTAGTTCCATTAAAACTCGGGGACGGGTGAGGCTGTTCATTTGTTTTGGATTCAGTAGTGTAGGAGGCAAGAAAGGAAAAAGAAAGGGTCCTGTGCAACATAAATCAAACCTTGATCTCCTCTTCTCCTCCTTCTTCCCACCACGGCCCAGGGACGATATTCCCAGGGTGACAGCTGCGCTTCCACCATGGAGGAGAATGAGCAGGACCAGTGGGTGGTACCCGTGTATGTGGAGGGGTCACTGCTGGTTGCAATTAAAACAAATGAGTCTGCAAGGTGCAAAGACCCACCTTCCTACTGTCTCAGCCGTCCTGGGGGAAGGGAAAAAAGCAATGCATTGCATAGACAGCCAGGAGGCCTGCCCTGAGCAGTGCATGCCGGTTACTAGGGAGCCAGGATTCCCCAGGGGAGGCGGGGCGGGGGGGGGGGGGGGGGGGGGAACAATAGGATGTGTGCATGTGTAAAATTAAATGTATTATTTTTTAAAAAAAACCATACACATAACAATATTTATTATACAAAATTGGTCATGCAGTTATGGTGGCTAAGAAATTCCAAGGTCTGTAGTAAGCATGCAGAAGAGAGTGTAAAGCTGGGTCATTCCAATGTCCAAAGGCATGGGAATGAGGAGAGCTATGTTCCAGCCAGAGAGAAGATGTCCCATTTCGAGTAGCCAAACAACAGGAGTTAGCCTTAGCCTCTCTATTCTGCTTCAGGCCTTCAGCTGATTGGAGAAGGCCCACCAGCCCCAGAGAGGCCATCTGCTTTATTGGCCTACCAACTCAAATGTTAAGCTCAGCCCATATTGTTGTGGATATCACTCTGTATCAATAAAGCGCTGATTGGCCGGTAGCCAGACAGGAAGTATAGGCGGGACTAACAGAGAGGAGAATTGAGGGAACAGGAAGGTAGAGGAGAGACTGGCTGGAGCCGCGGCCAGGAGAAGGAAGATGTAAGGTACCGGTAACCCACGAGCCACGTGGCAAAGTAGAGATTATTAGAAATGGGCTAAATATAAGAGTAAGAGCTAGACAATGATAGGCCTGAGCTAATGGCCAAGCAGTTTAAATAATGTAAGCGTCTGTGTGTTTATTTTATAAGTGGGCTCGGAGACTGGCGGGACTTGGGAGCTGGAGACTGGCGGGTGGCGGAGATTTGTCCTGACTGTGGGCACGGCAGGAAAACTCTAGCTACACCATATAATGTCCAATGGCTGAGTACTCATGACCTCATTGGGTTAACGTTCAATGTTATTAACTGTCATTCTTGGACTTCTCAGTCTGAGCTCACCCCAGCCCGTGTATTTGTTCCTGTCCACCAAGACAGTGTGGTCCTCCTGCCTGGGTTCTCAGGTAGATTTGCTGTGCATATGTTCACTTCATGTAACAGCAGACAGCAGGTGGGCTATCCAGATAACCTGGGACATCATCGTCCTCTAAATGTTGGGACCCTCTCAGACTGTACTGTTGACACCCTAACCTTCTACCAGGAGCTCCACAGACTGTCACTTGGGGATAATGGACCATGTACCATTCATCATCCATTGTCCAAAATAAATCATATCAGAAGGCCCATGCCTATGTGGCAGAGAACTAACTATCCAAGTATGTAATACAGGAAGGCATAAAAACCTGTGTGGTGCCATTGGCCACAGGCAGTTTCCTGGTACCCTACAAGGCTTTCTCTGGGCACAGAGGTAATCAAATGCACATCTGTCTATTGTTTCTTCCAGTCTCTTCTGTGGACTCCTTTTTTTCCTTCCTATCATTTTACTTGAAATTCCCTTGGGTTGGGCCTTTGGCTACCTATAAAGAGGATCATGTTAGAACCCTCAACCTGCCTACCCAACATGGACATTCTGGAACATTGAGCAGATTGCTGCTATGTGGTTTTCACTGGAGCTTCGTGGCCTTTGAGTGGAGACTGAAATCCCATGCAGGCCAGTCCCTGAAGGAACTCCTCTAAATTCTCTGACAGAAGAAAAGGATCAAAGATGCCTTGCAGAGTTCCTAAGGGAGCGGAGGTTACGAAAAGGTGAGGTCATGCAAGCATGGATGCCTCTGAGCACAGATGAACCTTCCCCAGGCACGCAAGAAGAGCTGGCTTGATAAATAGAAAATCCTTGTGGTTGATTAGGAAGGAGCTCATACTTGGAGGAGAGATAAGGCTCAAGGGTCTGGGACTTTGGTGTCCTGCTAATTAGCAGAGGAGTCGGTTTGGAGTCAAACAGTCCATAATTGTCAGCCTTGTTTAGGGAGGTGGTGCAGGTGGTGAGGGGTGGGGGGAGCCTGACATTGTTTTTACAGATGGCAATTCAGGGTGTCTTCCCAAGATATGGAACACTGAGCCAAGACATTCTAGGAATCCTGCCTTAGCCTATGAATCCTTGTAGCCCCAGAACCCCAACACGGCTACACGGCCCAGTTTGGCCAGCAAGCTCATTAAGACTTGGCACCCCCAATACTGGGTCTGTCAGAACCCACACACAGCCAGCAGCTGCCCAGGTGAGCTCCTCCCTCGCCTGCAGAGAAGCCTGCAATTCAAAATTACAATACTGTGCAGAAAAGCAGCTTTGGTGTTACCCACCCCATCTCCTGAAACTTGACAAACGCATTCTCATGCAGATAATTAAGAGATGATGTCAAAGGAACAAAGCTCTGTCACTGAAATAATGGCTCCCCGCTGTTACGTTTATGCCTCAGCAAAGTCAAGTTGTTTGTCCCCAAAGTAGAACTTCCCATTCCTCTGACAACTCTCTGTGACATCCTCCTTCATCCCACTAACTTCTCCTCCCTAAGTCGTGACAATGGCGGAGCTTGGTAGCACCCGGAAGTGGGGAAGAATTCTCTTTGCTCAAGAGGCTTGGGCTGGGACCACAACTCTGGGGTTCCAATCCAAGCTTTTCCACTTTGACGCTGTGAGAATCACGGACAATAACTCTCTCCGCTACACCTTTATTTCCCCTCCTCTGCCATCAAAAGAATATCTCCCAAACTCAATTCCAACGCTGAGTAGTAGGCTGAGTCTTTTGGCAATCAGATATCTGACTATACGAAGAATGTATGTGTCATGGTGCCACTAGGTTCCATTTCTGCGCCATATGTGTGTTCCTTCTGCTGGTGGACACTCCAGTGAATTCATAGAATAAGTTAAAATTGATTTTAAAGGTATTAAAACTGGATATTGATTAAGGTGACTAAAGAACATGTGCCTTACATGCCTTTGTTGTGCTGTGCACATGCGTGCATGTGCACGTGCACGGTCCAATAGGATGTTACGTAAGGATGTTATTCTCCTATGTTAAGACCTTATTGGGAAGCCATAAGAGGCTGGAGGTCTTCCTGTTCACAAGCATGGTGAGCATTCCACTGAGAAGTGTACACTGCACTTCCCAGGGGAAGTGTCAACAGACCGGTCAACAGACATCGGCTGAAATGTTGCACACAGAAGGACATGCGCGCGCAGAGAGGCTCTCCCAGCACAGATGTGGAGAACTCAAGCAGAGAAAGTAAGTGGCTTCTTGTTAAGGTGGGAGGGATATCATCAAGATTGCAATCTCTCTGCTGCAAATGCTCTCCTTTCTCCCAGGTGTCCTTTCATGGTGCTCGGAATAGTTTTCTTTATCACCGGTCACGAGGGAGGATGGAAACTCCCAATCTCCACTTGGATGGTTCAGTGGCTTTTACGGGAGAACCTCCCAAGGGGCGTGAGGAGGGAGGGGAAGGTGCGGCTTGAGGTTGAGACCTCAGTGCTGTGTCTTGCTCAGCCTTTGCCTCTGGCATGACCTTGGGCAAGACATCTGAACTGGATCTATGGGGAGGGCACACCTGGTGCTTCATGAAGTCTCCCCCAGACCCATCCTGCTGCTCCGCTACATCGGACCCTGGCGATCGTTTTGCAGCCATGTGTTATTGATCCCATGTTTATGAGATGCTTTCAGAGTGGTATCAAAATGTAGTTTTCCTTAAGTTTACATCTCTTCCCAGATTTGTCATGTGCATGATTAATCACTGGGCGAGAAGCCAGAATTCCTCAAAGCAAATTACTAGAAAGGATCTTTCCCTTTAAGGAGAAAGTGCTGTTGGAGGTTTCCCTTAATTTCTTCATTTTCTTTCACGTTTTCTTAATGTAAGGGGAAGAAGAGGATTGGAAATCCTCAGTGGTTCCGGCTGAGACGGATTTGTCTCTTGCAAAGCTGGGTGCATTGGCGTTATTGCACAGCATTGGCTCTGACACTAAGCTTTCTGGGGGGCTAATGTTTAGAGGACGTTCAAGAGAAGATATTTAGGAGATAAGTTCATTTTTGTTTGGTGTGGTGTGGTGGTGGCGGTGGTGGTGGTGGTGTGTGTGTGTGGGTGTGTGTGTGTGTGTGTGTGTGTGTGTGTGTGAATGTTCATGCCATGGTACTTGTATGGCAAAGGACAACTTGCAGGAGTTGGCTCTCTCTTTCTGCCACATGGGTCCAGGGGATCAACTCAGTTTGTTAGCTTTGGTGGCAAGCACCTTTATCCACTGAGTCATCTGGGAAATTCTATATCTGTCAAAGATTATCATAATTAAGATATCATTTTTAGATTTTGACTTGTGTTCAGAGGGAAGGATGGGGTAAGGCAACTTGGGGTTTTTAAGATTCAGAAAAGTCATTTGCCGCTTTCTGCCAGCCTCCATAATAAACAGCTGTAAACGGAGACACACAGAGAAGGAGCAGAACAGGAACCAGGAGGCAGGATTGACGAGAACCAGGATGATACGGCCTCATGAGGATGCTCAGAGCAGACGAAAGACACACAGGAGAGGAAAGGGTGGGAGGAAGCAAGGATGCTAGAGCCACATGCCAGCTGCTGAGAAAAAACTGTAGGGTCTTCAGAATGGCTCAGCAGGTTAATGTGTTTTCTGTGAAAGGCTGATGACCTGAGTCCAATGCCCACACACTTGCTGTAGAATGAACACACACACCATACACACACACACACACACACACACACACACACACACGTTCACACACCACCACTACCATCAATTAATTTTTTTAAGTAAATAGATTTCTAAAGCTCACTGTGGTAGTACAGGCCTCTAATCCTAGTACTCTGGAAGCTTAGACAGGAGACTAAATTCCAGGCCAACCTGAGCTGCACAGGGTGACCCTGTCAAAGAAGGAGGAGGAACAAAGGGAGGAAGAGGAAGAGAAGGATTTCTAGTAACAATAATGCTGTAGCTCTGCTGGAATGCAGACTCACTCATTACCCTAAAACTTCATGTGAAATTTCCTGCACACAGACCACTGACGAGTCAGATTCCTGGTCTTGTACTTAATTTCTTTTTTGGTGGGGAGACCTCTTCTACCCTGGCTCAGTTTCCCTTTGGGAAGGTGACAGGTGGCAGACTGACCCTGAATTGGCCTTTACTGTATTTATTGCTCCTTCCACACACCCAGTGAGTCAGGGAAAGGAACCTAGCTGCTCAGACTCCTTCAGTGAGGGCTTTTCTCTCCACAGAGACCCAAGCACAACAGCCCCAGCAGGCAAACACAGGGTGAGGTTTCCAAATCTGCCTTATGTTTTGAACAATAAAGATTCTATCCAGGTCTGATGGAGAGGCTGGCTGAGACTGATGTCCGGTGATGGAGTACTCTAACGTCAGTGCGGGAAGCTGGAATATCGTGGAGCGCCAACACGGACTCTCAGAAACAGTTCACTCTGAGCTTAGTAGGTGAGTGAAGCTACAAGACAGAAGACAGGCGTGGCTGATCCCCTCTACCAGGAGAACCTTGGTGATGTAACATCTTGTGACCCAGTAGGTGGTCTGCCCCGTCCAGGACAGGACCCAAACTGGGAAGTCCATAGTCACTGTGACCAAGCTGTGCTTTCCACAGCTCACTTCCTCAGTGATAACAGCCTTCCATCTCTGTCTGTGTGGCCACTCCTCTTTCATGAGGTCCAAAACTTAGGCAGGAAGAGGAAGCGCACATGTGCTGGGTCCCTTGTGCCAACCTGGCAGCTGAAACTACAGGCCAATGTAAAGGCTCATGGGATGAAAGAATGAACTGTTAGTTAATTGAACAGAGGCAGACTAGAAGGATGGAAAACTAAGTAGACATGGAACAGGAAAGGAGAACCTCACTGTAAAGTCTGGCTGATCTTTCATCAGGGCAGAGTCAAGAATTTTAGCACTCAGAAGGCAGAGGCAGTGGAACCCTGTGTGTTCAAGACCAGCTTTGTCTACATATTGAGTTCCAGGCCAGCCAAGGCTGTGTAGTGAAACCCTGTCTCAAAAACAAACAAACAAACAAACAAACAAACAAACAAAAGAATTTTAGCACAATTAACAAAATTTTCAGTGAAGGTTGCCTACAGAGAGACAATATTTGTACAGAAATGTTTCAAATAACAATATTAAAGTAGCAATGAATAATGCTTAAGATCAAAAGGTATATGATCTTTGGGCTTAACTAGCGGCAAACCTGTAATTTTTGAGTCTTCCATGTCTCCTAACTTCCTTGTGACCTAGGAGAGTAAGGATTCCTTAGACCCCTTTAACCTATCTTGGTCTATAATCCCATCCAGCGTGCCTTAGAAACCACTTATGATCTCAACTTCAGAAGAGCTGTCCAACTCTCTTGAGTATCCCACACCTGTGTCCTTTTCCTGAAAGTCTCTGTCTGCCTCTCCTTCCATCCATTCCTCCTTAAAGGTCCCTGTTCAGATCTATACTGCAACTTTCTGTGGGCTAGCATGACGGCTCAAAGTTAATATTCTTGCCACACAAGCCTGATAATCCAAATCAGCTCCCCACAACCGTGTAAAAAAGCTGGATGTGGTAGTGAGCATTTATAATTCCAGCACTTTTAGGGCAAGATGGGTGATGAAGACAGGAGAATCAGCCAGAAGCTTGTGGGCCAACTAGTCTGGTGTATGCAACCCAGCATGCTGGCAGAAGCAAGAGAGATCCTGCCTCCAAAGCAACGTGGAAGGAAAAACCAGCTCCCCAAAAGTTGTCCTCCCTCCACACATGCAGCACGGCACATCATGTCCACACTCACGTGCTTACATTCACACACACAATAATGACTAAATAAATTTATTAAGACAAAAACCAGCTGTGTCTTAATAAACTCCGGGTTTGCTTCATATGGACTCATCTTGAAATTCTTCGCTTCAGAGCCTAAGTGGAGATCTCCGAACAGACGTTCTCAGGCTGCTGCAGGTGTGGGGGTGGGTCTTCCTCCCCTGGCTCCTCTCCTTCTTCCTCTGCCTCTGACATAACCGTGGGTATCAGTCAATGAAAACTGGTCTAGATGATGAATTCACAAAGCAGAGGTAATCTTAGGTTCAAGCACATACGGTTTCTGCAGCTCAAAACAGAATGATGGCGATTCCACCTGACTTAACCTAATAATCCTGCGGTCCCAGGGCATGGAGAGAATCTTTTTCTGAGATCCTAGTGGCTCCTTCAGGAATAACCATTTAGGTTGGTTACTAGATGTTTCCAGCACATATGTCCGACCATCCGATGCCATTCCATCCAGAACCCAGAGGAGATCGTCTCAAATTCAGTTCACTTGTGACTTGGGGAGAGCTGTGACCCAGCAAAGATACCCTTGAGATCTCGTCTGGTTATTTTAAGATCAGTAGCCAGTTCGAGCCACCTCCTCAGCACCTGGCATGCATGCTGTCACACGGAGGTGTGGGTTCCCAGGCATCCTGCACCAACATCATCAGAAGAGAGGAATCATTACGGTTTTCATCTCCTAGATGAAGACACGGAGGTCATAACAGCAGATGTTTCTGGAGCAGCGACTTTAAAACGCTGTGCCTCAAAGAGAACATTCTGTTGGCTTCTCACAACTTCTTACAAGGTGAGTCGGGTTCCTCCAAATGCATGCACTGAAACAGTAATGGCTTAGAATGTATTTAGAGACAGGACCCTTAAAGAAATAAGGCTTTTAGGATGGGCTCGCATACAATCTGACAGGTTTTTTTTTTTAAAGAGGAAATGTAGCCGCATGGCCCCATTGAAGCACAGAGGAGAGAGGAAAGGATGTCTGAGGTTACGGTGAGCGAAGCAGAGAGACCCGAAAGGAAACCAGCTCTGCCTACACCTTCATCTTGTCTTGGACTGCCAGCCTCTGGAACTGAGAGATGACCAGTTCCTGTTGTTTAATTCATCCAGCCCACGGAATTTTGTTGTGGTTCACACTTGATGCTCATGATGACATGCTACTGTGACCCTACAGATGATGAAGCTGAGGCTTGGGAGATCTGCGAGTGAGGAACTGGGATCCTGGGGTGAGCACTCGGACTCCAGAGTCCACTGTCTGCCCCTTTTCTCTCCTCACATTAAAAATAACAGCTAAAGATCACCCCCACAGAGCAGCGAAACTGAAGCCTGAGGCTGAAGGATGACGTCATCATTGTATCGATCAGTATTGCCTTATGACACAAATTCATCTCCAGCTAACAGTTCTCTGCTTCTCAGGATGGGCAGGACAATAAAGACAGTGACCAATAAACAAAAGCCATTCTGTGGTCTCAGTGTTAATTCAGGGACCAGAATGAATGTGGTATCTTATGAGTTAAAGTTACTAATAACAAGCAAGAACCAGTTGAGATGGTTATTGGAAGGGTAACTTGGGGAAAAGTCCCCGACCCTGGAGCCAGGGTTTCTGGTCTATTCCTTGTGACTCACTGTGACATTGACCTCGGGCAAACCACCATCTGATGTCTCTGTACTGCCCTTTCTTCCCCTGTAACACGGAGTCAATGATTCCAGTTTTAGACAGCAACCGAGAGAACCCACACCGGAAGTCATCTGTAGAAGTTATTGAATATTAAGCAGCCTGTGCATTCTCTCTAAGCAAACCAACAGGCATTGCAGTTTTATTGTGCTCTCTGGAGGGCCTAACGAAGGCTGTGTGCTGGGTGGGTATGGAGGAAGACTCCATCCAGGATTTGGCAAAATGAAATAGGTGAACAGTGCCAGAGCACCACACTGTACTGGGCGGGGGGTGGAGTGTGTGTGTGTGTGTGTGGGGGGGTGCTTGGAAACCTCCTCTACCCGCTCAGTGTGCAAACTGTTGCAGTTCCCAAACTCACAAAGATCTCACTGCTTCCAAAGGAGAGGTGCGACGACACATTTCCCACACAGAGCACACCGCACAGTCTGCTGAGGGGAGGGGTGTGTGCGGGAGTACGCGTGTGAGTGTGTGTTTGTATTCTGAGAGGCTGTCTGTGAAATCTAAAGGGCCAATATCACACTCAATAGCAGCAGTTCGGAACAGCCAGCACCGTCTGGGGCGCCCCGTCCTACGTGACACAGTGTAAGTTGTAACAGATAACATTCTGGAAGTAATGTGGGGGTCTGTCTGGGGTGGATTCTGAGGGAGCTTGCTAGCTTTGCCTTGCCTCCAGGAACCATTGCTGGGAACGAGCCATTCTCTTTGCTCTGTGGTGGGGATGAGAGTCTGGACGGAGGGCACTAGAGGGGAGGCCACGGGTCAGGGCAGGAAGGTGGGGAGCACAGGAAGATGCTGGATTGAGGGCGCACGAGTGCCCCAACCTCGAGTGAATCTGACCTAGATATCCCAATGTGCATCTGAGGAGAGCAATCAGTAACTCTGTGCTGTGTGCACAGAGCTTGTAGAGAGCAGTAGATGTTAAGCACTCTCACCAGAAGAAAAAAAAAAAAAACCCAAAACGCTAACTGTGTGGGATGGATACGTTAATTGCTTGACTGGAACACTCATTCTACTATGTATATTCATGTCAAAACATAGAATAACATACCTTAAATATATGCAGTGGCTATTTAAAAACAAAACGGAAGTGTGCAAGGCTGATGTTCTTGTTGTTAGCTGAAGCCCTGGTATATTGTAAGGTTTTGGCGATTTTAACAACTAAGGTTAATTTAAGATCTGAGATGCCGAGGCTTCTCCTCACTCCCTTCCCCTGTCTTTCTCTTCCATCCCTCTCTCCTTTCCACGCCCCACCCGTTTTTTGGCCTGGAAAAACTTCGCATTCTTTCATATGTATCCTCTGGGTTGTGGGTTCATCTGGGACATCTGGGACATCCCCAACCTGGGAAGAAGCAGCGAGACTTTAGCTTGTTCAGATTGAGTGTGTGGCTCATAAGATGTCCATAAGGCAAGACATTCAATTGGAAAAAAAAATCCCTTGGCCCTGGGCCACCAACACCAAGAAGCAGGACCCTTCTCTAGCCTTGCACCCTTCCCTGTGTTGGGGGCGGGGCAGTAGTGCCCACTGTTTTGTAACTATGTCTGACCCTTTTGTACTCCAGGCTGAGGACCTTGGGAAAGGCCAGCGACACAACTCTGGGCAGAGGCACAGATGTGAGCTTTAGAGATGCTAATTTGTGTAATGGTTCAGAGTTGATTGACAGGCAGCAGGACAATGAACTTGGAAATGTGAATGAACCAGGATGGAACCGAGGCTGCTGGGCCTCTGCGTTAGAGGAACTGAAGGTTTCTATCTGGCTTCAGATTTTGACAGCAGCCCATTTGAGAAGGATCCGGATACTGCAGGGAGAATCCGGCAAGTAAAAATCAAGTGTTTAGATCCTTTTTCTTTTAAACCTGGGGATCCATGTGGCTGAGCTTTAGGGGGTCCTGAAATGAAATGTATCATTTCATTTGCAGGTGCAGTTTTCTGCAAAGGGAAGACATCACTTTCTTTAGACTGTCAAAGACATTTGTGACAAAGCCATTGGGCCCTGGGTCTCCAGGCTATGCTGTAAGGGAACAGGTCTGAAATGGCAAAGCCCCATCCCTTCTGCATGTGTTCCGATCACCCATAGCTAGTTTCCAATTGTCAGATTCACTGCCCCCCTTTTCCTGCTTATGTGGCATTTGGCACTTGGGACCACTCCTCCCAGAAACTCTGACCTGTCTCTGTGACACTAGCATCCGGTATTTCTTGCCTCTCCGGTTTTTTCCATACCTTTGCTAGCCTATTCTCAATTCACCCTTTAAGTGCCCAGCCTTCTCCAGGGCTCTTTCCTGTGCCCTTTTCTGCTAACCCACTACAGGCACCCTTGATGTGGGTTCTCTGAGTGAGACAAACCTTTCCCAGATCTTCATGAGCTTAAGTCAGGGGTGCTAGGGTCCCAGGTCACCAACCGCCATCAAGCTACCCTGAGCCAGTGATTTCCAAGTACACGGTTTCACACCCAAGAAAAACAAGGAGACACAGACAAATTGTGAGCAGAGGGAACATAGATTTACTTATTAAGCAAAGTGAGAAAAACTCCTAACAGAAGGAGGGGTGCCTTGGTGTCCTTAGATATAACAAAAACCCTTGCAATTTTATAGAATTCCACTAGAAACCTCAAGGGCGCCTGCTATCCATCAGCAAGTCCAGCCAGCGGTGCAGGTCCTGAGTCTGGTCCTTTTCCTGAGCCACAGCTCAGGCCCTCAGCAACCCAGCAGCTCTGGCACTCAGGCTCCCCATCCACTTCTCTGGCCTGCGTCTGTCCCCACACTGTCCCCACACTGTTGCTGCAGGGGTAGCTCTAGCATTCTCTACTGCAATCCTTTGTAGCTTCAGTCTGACAAAAGCGCAGATCTTCAGCATAAAACACAAAGCCTTTCAGAATCAGTGGCCCCGTGTACTCACTGTCCACCCTCAGCGCACCAACACCCTCACACACTTGGTCCCCTCTCTCTTGCCTGGGTCACTCTTCCTTGACACTTTTCCTGTCTGTGCCCGCCAGTAGAGCCACAATTTAGTTTGAATAAAATCTCCGTTTCTCAAATTGCACAAGCCACATTACAAGTGGTCAAGAGCGTTGCACGTGTGGCCGGCGGCTTCCCTATCTGTAGATGGCGGGACACTGCCAGCTTACAGAGCCTTGAACTGGATGGTGCTGCTCTAGCCAACTTTTATATGACCTCTGCAATTCATTGTAGGTCACCTCCTCTTGGGGGTGTGGTGGTGGTGGGGTTCCAGGCTAGGCTAGGCATGATTCAGAGTGCCTTTGAGCTGCCTCGATTACTTGGCGTGCAATTAACATAACAGCTCTGCCTTTCCGTAGGGTCCCTGCAGGCAGGGGTGATGTCCTTCTTGTCCAGTATCACTTGTGGTGGTTGGAATGAGAAATGTAACCCATAGACGTCACTATTTGAATATGTCGTCCCTAGTTGGTGGTGCTCATTTGAGGGGGGTGGTTTAGGAGGTATGGCCTTGAGAGTGAAAAGCCCTGCCTACTTCCAGTTTGCTCTCCCTCTCTCTCCCTCTCTCTCTCTCTCTCTCTCTCTCTCTCTCTCTCTCTCTCTCTCTCTCTCTTTCAATAAAAGATGTGATCTCTCAAGCTTCCTGCTCCTGGGTAGTGCCTGCCGCTCGCTCACCTGCTTCCCCACGGGGATAGACCCTTATCCCTCTGGACCAGTGAGCTCAAATAAACTTTCTTCTGCCTCTGCCTTGGTCATGGTCTTTTAGCACAGCAACAGAAAGGTAGCTAATACACACCCACACCCACCACGGCATCCCGAAATGAAAGAGAAGCTCGGTGAGTGTTTGAGGAACGGAGACAGGTGAAACCCACAGAGCTGAGTGGCAGAGCCTCCTTTGGAGAGCTAGCTGTGGGCTGCTGCCTACAGAAGGCCTCCTGGGGGAGTCAAGGCTGCGAGCCCAACACTGCCGGCAGAAAGAAAGAAGCCTTTTTATTCCCTTGGCCGGGGCAATGACAGGGACCAAAGGTCACTACTGAACACCTTTGCTTTTCTGTGCAAATAATCACGTTCAGAGATTCGGGTCCAATCTGGCTTCTTCTCTCCAGGGTGGGGAGTTCACACCATTAGGAAGTCACAGAATCCTAGAATTGGAAGGGACCTTAAGTGTAATGTAACTCAGCCCTTCATCCAACATATTAATCTCTTCAGCAGCGGGAGCCCCTACTCATCACAGCTGGGAGTAGGGAGCACCCACTTTCTGGCTATTCCGTTTCCAGGCAGCTATTGGGGTGGAAAGTGCCTTTTTAATATTGAACTGCAGTCTACCTCTGGCTGCCTGCAACCTCTGCACAGGATCTGCGGCTGCCCTGTCTTTCTTCTGTATATAGAGGCAACCTGTGGTTGTGGACGTGTGTCTCTCCATCTGCGGTTAGATGGCTCATGGGTTGTTAATTCTTCTTGATTATTCCACAGCTTCCTATTCCCTGACCCACTCTCACAGATGTGAGTTGGCAAACTTTTCTTGCTATGGGAAACTAATACAATATTCTGCCCTTTGTAGTTTTTTACACATAAGAACTGGCACCAGGTCTTGGGTCAGACGTTCATAGAGGAAACTGAAATGACAGCTTAGTCTTTCCTGTCAGACAGGGATCCAGGGATGACATTGTCTAAGGCAGGGGTACCAATATCTCCTTGCTACTACTTCATTATGTATAGAAAATAGTGCCGATAGGTAACAGCAATGATAAAGGGCTGTTTATCTAGCCTATAATATCTAGCCTATGAAAGAGCTCTCCCTGCATCAGGTGGAGTTCTGAGCTTTGTGTCTGTTGGATGTGCAATAATCCGGCAAGGGATGTTCTATTGCTATCCCCACTTCACAGATGATAAAATTGAGGCACAGAAAACAAGCACACCGTCTCAGTAGGCTCCTTTCTTCCCATATTATTCATGTGATCTCCTGGCTTGTGAGATGCACAAAATGTCTCATAGAGCAAGAGATTGATTTTTCAACTGATGGTGCCAAAGTGCTTGAAATCCCCTTGGCTTCCCTGTGAGGATGGTTGTATCCATTTAATGGCTGGAAAAACAAAGACTCAGAGGAGGTAATAGGTCTGTTTATCCCAGAGATGATAAGTGATGAAAGCTAGAATTCCAGCCTACATCTCCAGACCTGGTGCCGTGTGTGTGTGTGTGTGTGTGTGTGTGTGTGTGTGTGTGTGTGTGTGTGTGTGTGTGATATCACCATACCTCTCCTAATGAAAGTGGGACCCCATCCATGTGCCCATATGAGATGGTGGCTGCTGACGTACTTCACATTAGTTATTCCGTTCCCTTTCTGAAGTACTTTGCTCTGGTGTATCTACCCCATGGTGAGGTGTTTCTGGCTCCATGCTCTGGAATTTCTGAAGAATATCTGCTCAAGGACCAGAAAGGTAAAGCACTGGTCCTGTGGGAGTCACACCATCCCCAGCTAAGGCTGTGGTTACAGATGGACAGTAATCACAGGACCCCCACACACAGGTGTGGCATGCCATGCCATTGGACAGTAATCGCAGGACATTCCCCCCCCCCCCCCCCCCCCCCCCCCCCCCACACACACACAGATGTGGCATGCCATGACATTTCTAAGCTTTCTCCCTCAAGGAGTGCCACTTCCCAAGCTCCTCTTCAGTCTCTCCTTCATCACAGTCTCTCCTTCATCACAGGTCCCATCCATGGCCCTGGTCTGGCCTCACAGGCTTCCCACTCCCCTATAAACCCAGACTGGGATTCCACACAGAGCACAAGAAACCACTTGGAAGTCACAAGGAAGGCCCTGGGATCTCCTAAATGTCCCCCTTCACCTCCAGCTATTCATAATTAGGGACAAATAATGTCTCAGAACTATGACAAAGCCCATAATCTTCCTTTGTCTTGAGGCAAAGGATGGATTCAAATGGGATAAAATACCTGTCCATTCACTGTGTGCTCATTCATCTCTTCAGCAGGTGTGTCTCAAGTGTCTCACCAGACTCTCCAAGATGTTAAAGGTAGGTCAGTGACCCAGAGACGGTCACTCCTCGGGAGCTCCCACTCTGGAAGGGAGACAGACAACACACAAGCAAAGAACATTATAAATTCTTTCCTTGCTTTGAACTGTAGCATGTAGCATCTTAACAGGTCTTATTAACAAAAACAAACCTGAGCCAGTTATTGGGGTGAAATGCTGGATGGAAAAGCAAGCCATAGCGAAAGCCAGGTATTGGGGTGAACACTGAATGATCAGAGAGACAGAACCAGCCACAGCTACCTCACCTCACTGGATCCTCAGCTGGTCTTGCTTCCTCAGACTGGAAGCCTCTATGTCCTCATATCCAAATGACTCTCAGCTGAACTGCTGCTAGAAGCCTGAATGCTTAACCAGGCCAAATGCTTCTCCAGGCCAAAATGCCTCTAGTTTCTGGTCCTCACGCCTTATATACCTTTCTGCTTTCTACCACTACTCCCTGGGATTAAAGGCGTTGTCACCATGCCTGGCTATTTCCAATGTGGCCTTGAACTCACAAAGATCCAAAGGGATTTCTGTCTCTGGAATGCTAGGATTAAAGGCTTGTGCTACCACTGCCTAACCTCTGTTTAATATTGTGGCTGCTCTGTCTCTGACCCCAGATAAGTTTATTAGCATGCACAATATTTGGAGGAATACAATACCACATTGAACAAAATTTATTTTGGCTCACACTTTTAAAGGGCTCGGTGTGCAATCACTATCCAATGCGCCTGAGTCAAACATCACGCGGTAGCAGCATGCAGGAGAGGAGAGCTGTCTACCTGATGCCAGATAGGAAGCTGAGTGAAACAATCAGGAAGGGGCCAGGGTCAAGACACTCGCAAGGACTCACTTCCAGGGACCCGCTTCTTCCAACTAGACCCCACCTCTGAAAGTTTCTAGAACCTTCCAGAATAGTATCACAAGCTGGGAACCAAGGCCTCAACACTTGTACAAGCCTTTAGGGTGTGGGGAAATACGTCCTATCCAAACCACAATGGAAGGGAAGAAAAGCAGACACAAGGGTAGAGTGTGAAGGGGATGCCATATTGCAAGGCTGGTCTGAGAAGACCCTGGTGTTGAGGTCACAACTGAGCAAACAGGTAAATGAAATAAAGGAGCCACCCATAGTGTAAGGAGGAAGACTGCTCAGGTCAGAGAGGAGATGTACAACAGCTTGAAGTGGGACCACATTTGACCTGATCAAGGACCTGCGAGGAGACCAGTGTGGACAGAGCGGGGTGATGGAAGGCAGGGATAGAAGCCGAGGGCAGAGATGTTGCCTGAGGCCTGATTACATGGACTCCGGCTCAGATTTCCTTAATGTAGGGGTGATCTGAAGTCCAGGCCACCCACTGTACACTGGGCACCAGCTGCTCTGGATAGCCCAGGCTGCAGTTCAGAGGACAGTGGCCAAGGACAGATGGGACTTGGGGTGATGTGAAATGTAGCTGGTTCATACCTAAAAGCAGAGTGGGAACCAGAGAACAGGCAGGGACCCATAACCCGGAAGCAATCTGAAAGCAGGGTGGACCCCTCCGGTACCAAGCCAGTTCCCGCAGCAGGCCTCTCCTGGGACGGAAGGGGCTGTTCTCTGACAACACTGGCCCTGGTCTGGCCCTGTCCCACTTTGGCCGCAAAATCACAGAGAAGAAGAAAGAGTCTCCCTCGGGGCCTCAAGGCACAGTTGGGTGCAGTCTGCAGCAGAAACCGGCGTGTGTGGGAGGTGGAGGGGTTGAAGGCTGCCGTCTACACAGGATAAATTGCTCCTGAAATTCTCACCTAGCCCTTGTGCTCCTGACTGGATTGCCCAGCCTCACAGACTGAGCCAGCTTTCTGGCTTATCCATTGCTTCTCTGTTCTTCCATCCTGGAGGGCCTCAAAAAATTCTGGCACTCAGGTGCCATGGCCCCTTTTGAAGGTCAGGGATACCCAGAAGCCCTAGGTGCACTCCCAGGGCCTCAGGCTGGAATGAGGCAGGTGAGCAGGCAGGATCTCAAGTAGAGCCTAGTATCCTTCCCACTTGCTATAGGAAGTATGAGATTAGTGGTGCTTCGGTGTGCAAAGCCTTTTGCATGCATTTCCCACGTGTGTGTACACACCCAGAGAGACCAAAGAACAAAACCATCTGAGATACAGTTCACACACCATAATATTCATCTTTTTGCAGATTCACGGATTAAACATCCAAGCCCAAGGCTGTCTAGCTGCCACTCCCCTCACTTTCAGCATCCCCCGGAAAGTGTCCCTCGTGTCCTTTAGCAGTCATCTTTAGTAGTCATTCCTCAGTCCCTTTTCCTTGCGCCACAGCAGTCACCGCTCTGTGTGTCTGCAGACCTGCGCATTCTGGACATTTCATATAACTGGAATCATCCGAGGTGTAGCTGTTTGGGCCTCACTTACAATACAAATCAGGACTTCACTTTGTGTGGCTGAATAGTGTTTCCTTGGATGGATACATCACACCAAGCTTTCCAGTCCTCAGCTAATGAACTTTGGGGTTCATTTGTGTCTGTTTTGAGCTCTTGGTACTAAAGAGTCTGTGAACATTAACGTACAGTTTTTGTGAAGACATGCTTTTCTTGGGTGCGGTGGTCAAGTCATACATTGATTTTGTATTTAGCCGTTTGAGAAAAAGCTAGATCATTTTTCTGCAGTAACTATACCAGACTGCCTTTCTGTTCTAGCCACTTTTCTGTGGTGGTGATAAAATACCACAACCAAAAACAATCTGAGGGAGGAAAGGGCTTATTTCATCTCATGGGTTACACAGTCCATCATCAAGGCATGCTGAGGAAGGAAGCTGGAGGAGAGACCATGGAGAAATGCATCTCACTGGCTTGCTCCCTCTGTCTTATGTTCAGCCTGCTTTCTCCTCTTCTTCTTCTCTTAAGATTGCTTTTATGTGTAGGGGTATTTTGTCTGCATGCCTGTCTGTGCACTACAGCATGCTTGGAGTCCACAGAGACCAGAAAAGGGTGTCGGATTCTCTGGGACTAGTTATAGAAGATTCTGAGATGACATGTAGGTTCTGGGAGTCGAACTTGGACCTCTGAAAGAGTAACGAGTGCTCTTTACCACTGAGCCATCTTCCTACCTCTTATCCAGCTTTCTTACACAACCCAGAACCACCTGTCTGGGGGAGCACTGTCCACAGTGGGCTGAGCCCGCCTATGTCATTAGCAACCAATAAAACTCCCTCATAGAGAGAACCGGGTGGGGGTGGTGCACGCCTTTAATCCCAGCACTTGGAAGGCAGAGGAAGGTGGATCTCTGTGAGTTTGCGGCCAGGCTGGTCTACATAGTGAGTTCTAGGACAGCCAGGGCTACCCAGAGAAACCCTATCTCGAAAAAAGGAGAAAAAAAAATTCCGTCATAGAGATGTCCTAGGCCAATCTGGTGGAGGCCATTGGCGTTCCTTCTTCCCAGGAACGTCAAGTTTGTGTGTCAAGTTGACAATTAAGTTGACTAAGCAGGGTACTTCCCATCAGCAGTGTGCAAGTCCCAGTTTCTCTGCATTCTCATCAACTTCAGTTGTTGTTTGGTTTTTGCTGTTGTCTTGTTTGGCTGAGTAGTTTTGGACAGACTCTCAGGTAGCCCAGATTGGACTTGAATTTACCCTATGGCCGAAGCCGGCCTTGAACTCCTCAGATCCCCAAAGCTGGGACCGCACTCACGTGTCACCACGCCAACTTACATAGTGTTTTCCATTGTCTCTTTTGTTGTGACCATGCTGGTGGGTGTGGAGCAGCGTCTCTCTGTACCTGTCACTTGCATCCGTTTCCTTAGGGATGCTGAACGCCTCTCATCCGCTCACCTGCAGTTTGTGGGCCTTCTTCCTTGGATAAATGTTTGCCCAGACTCTTGACTGACGTTTATGTTGCTTGTCTGTTCCTTGCTGTACTGGAAAGTTCTTTATATTTTTTTTTAGATATTTTTAAATGTTTAGTTTAATCATTTATTAGTGTGTGTGTGTGTGTGTGTGTGTGTGTGTGTGTGTGTGTGACTATGTGACTGCATGCCACATGTGTATGGGTGACCAACAAGAAGAGATCTGAATGTTATGAAGCTGGAGTTACAGTTGGTTGTGAGCCACCTGATGTGGGTGGTAGGAACAAATCTCAGGGCCTCTATAAGAATAGCACCTGTTCTTAACCACTGAGCCATCTCTCTAGTCCATATCTGAGATAATCTTATTAGCCATGTGGTTAACAAATAGTTCTGTCCTCTCTACAGGTTGTCCTTTGCTTTCGGATAGCATCCTCCAAAGCACGCAAAATTTAAAATTTTTATCAGATTCAGTGTACATGTTTTTGTCATGTGGTTTGTGGCTTTTTGATGTCACAGTTCAGAAGTTAGTATCTAACCCAAGATCATGAAGGTCATATCTGTTTCATTCTATAAGTTTTTAGTTTGGTCTCTTAGGTCTGTGATTCACTTTGAGACAGCCTTTCCACACAGTATGAGGCAAGGGGTCTAGTCATCCTCCTGCTATTGGTGCCCAGTTGTATCAGAATAACTTACAAAAAAGCTTCTCTTTCTCTTGGGGAGTTGTCTTGATGTCCTTGCCAAAATCCAGTCGATTTCTGTGGGTTTTTTAAAAATGATGGTTTTAGGGGCCAGATAGATGGCTCAACAGTTAAAAGTACTTACTCCTCCTATAGAGGACCTGGTCTGGATCCCAGAACCCACATGAGGAGGATCACAATGGTCTGTAACTCCAGTTCTAAGACATATGATACCTCTGAGGGCATCTGCACACACATGAAGTACGTAAAAACTCACACGGGCATACACACATAAATAATCTTTATTTAAAAGTGATGGTTGAGCATGTATCTTTGTGGTATGATTGAGCATTCCTTGGGTATATGTCCAAGAGTGGTAAGGCTGGGTCTTGAGGAAGATTGATTCCCAATTTTCTGAGAAACCTCCATACTGATTTCCACAGTGGTTGTACAAGCTTGCACTCCCACCAACAGTGGAGGAGTGTTCCCTTTGCTCCACATCCTCTCCAACATAGACTGTCATTAGTGTTTCTGATCATAGCCATTCTGACAGGTATAAGATGGTATCTCAGAGTCGTTTTGATTTGCATTTCTCTGATGACTAAGGATGTTGAGCATTTCCTTAAATGTCTTTCAGTCATTTGTGGTTCTTGTTTTGTGAATTCTCTGTTTAGCTCTGTAGCCCATTTTTTAAATTGGATTGTTTAGTATTTTGATGTCTATGTTCATAGCAGCATTATTCATAATAGCCAGAACCTGGAAACAACCTAGATGCCTGTAAACTGAAGAATGGATTAAGAAAATGTGGTACATATACACGATGGAGTACTACTCAGCAGAGAAAAACAATGACAGCATGAAATTTGCAGGCAAATGGATGAAACTAGAAAATATCATCCTGAGTGAGGTAACCCAGACTCAGAAGGACAAACATATGTACTCACTCATAAGTGGATACTAGATATAAAGCAAAGAACAATCAGACTGCAACCCACAGAACCAGTGAGGCTACATAGCAGAGGGGACCCTAGGATGACTGTGGCTTATAATAAGTTTTGGTTTTACCCAATCACTGGGCAAGCTTCAGTGAAACATTTTTTGTACTGTATCAAGCTGATGATAGAAATAAAATAAAATAAAATAATTAAAAAAACAAGAAGAAGAAGAAGAAGAAGAAAGAAAATAAATAAAAGTGATGGTTCTACCTGGCAGTGGTGGTGCATGCCTTTATCCCAGCACTAGGGAGGCAGAGCAGGTGGATCTCTGTGAGTTCGAGGCCAGCCTGGTCTACAGAGTGAGTTTCAGGACAGCCAGAGCTACACATAGAAACCCTGTCTTGAAAAACAAAAATAAAAAAAGTGATGGTTCTGCATTTGACTGTGAATTAATTTGTTGGGATCAAAGTTATTCTATGACTTTATATGCCTATCTTACAGCACAGAACTGATGCATGGTGAGTGTTGACTGCAGTCGGATTAAATACCTATGAGGCAGGTATATTTTGAGACCCTCATATTCAGGGAGCCCTGTGAGATGGAAAGAAATTCTTTTCCCTGCTGGCCACTGCTCTTCAAGTGACACTATTGGGCATGACTGTTTCTACCAACCTCGTTTCTGACTCATCTTGTAGTTGTGATTCTGTGCTTGCCTCCTAGGGATGCTGCACACAGACAAGCCTTAGCTCCTCTTTAGACTGGAGGAATTCACTCTGAAGCTCTCTCTGATCCGAATCCTGGGCAAGGATGCTCGGTGCTTCAGGCTGGGGTGGATGATTTCTGCAGGTTCCTGGGGTGGCCCTTTGTGTCCAGCCACGAGTGTACAGCGATATTTTCCAGCATTTCCAGACCTTGCCTTGATAAGCTAATACACAGACATTAGAGACTCCCATTCCCCAGAACAAGTGTTTTCATTCCTGCAAGGTCTTTTCCTGCCCTTTGCCAAATTCGAATGCTCCTTGGTCTTGCCAGAACAGTGCAGATAGGATTTTGTGGCTTGATTTTTTTTTTCTTATTTTGTTGTCATAAACATCTTCCATGTCTCATATGCCCCTCATATGTGTAAAGCACAAGTGCCTTCTCGTTAAGCATTTAGACTTTCTTCTCTCGCTCTACTCCCTAGCATTTAAGAACTAGACTTTAGGAAGCAAAAACTGAGCAAACTGTGTCCCACTCTCCAGAAGGGCAGAGCTTATTCAAGCAATCCCTGCAAAGCTTAAGGCACAGTGGTTGTGGGCTGGATGGATCCCAAACGCTGGGAGAGTGGATATAAAGTGATTAAAAAGTATGCATGAAAAGCCACCGCAGGCCCAGTGTCCCCAGGAAATAACAGATGAAGCAATATGCGTGAGGGACTTAAACTCTTCCAACTTCCAGCAATGGAATCAGTTAATGAATCATGAGACTCCGAGCCACATGGAAACAGAGGCAGAAGAGAGAACAAACTAGAGACAGAATAGGAGAGGCGGGAATGGCGAGCCAGGGGCGTTCCCATGGGGAGGGGAACCTTGCCAAGAATTTTGCTTGGTATCTTAGAGTGAGTTTTCAATGCTTTGAAGGAAGCCTGCCGTGCATAGAAGTTTCCACTGAGCATCTACAGGCATCTTGCATCGAGGATTTCCAGCCCACCCCATGGGCAGAACACTGGACTAGATCCCGAAGAAACCCGGGGCCAGAAGAAAGAGCACAGGCCCCTGCTCCGGGGGCATGCTTCTGTAAGGCTAGGGGAGGCAGAACACCCATGGCGGTCTCCTCGCTGGGTCTTGAAGGCAGCTGGGGTAGCCAGCCAGCAAGCATTGTCCCCGCGCAATTAAACAAGAATGCCCCACGTGACGGTTCCACTGTGAAAGTTTTCAAATAGTGTTTGGAATGTTTACATAATTGTTCAAAAGAGTCTTTTTCAATGTACCTGTTTACACTCTTCCCTTTGGAAATTCAGCAATCAGGCCATGGAGGACTCTCAGCCTCCACTTGCGGCCCTTGATTGCCTAGGGAGGAAAGAAAGGCCCGTCAGTGAATCGCTGGGAAAACATGCCCTAACAAACGCCCTGTAATGAGGGGCTCCGCTTTTGCAGGCGTAGCAGTGGTGGGGGGTGGGGGGATAGAGTCGGGGGCCGCGGAGCGCGCGGTTGTAGCCCGTTTTGTTGTGTGACTCCCGGCTGGAAGGAGTGCCCCGACCCCGGTGCCTTTGTGTGCAAATTTCCCACCGGGGCCAAGCAACTTTCCACAATTTAATTAAGTGGCTTTAGAGTCCGGAGTTGGCCTAACAAGCTCCCGTTCATGAATGAAAGATTTGTGTCCCAGCAGCGGGGGCCCCCGGTGGAGACAAAGTGGGCAGCAGGGACGGCTGGCTCCGGCCGCCGGGAGCGAGCGGGTGGGGAAGCGGCTGCGGGGGCTGGCGGCGGTCCTTCTGGGACGCGTCTCACCTAGCTCGCGGCAAATATGCCATCCATATGCCCAGGATCACAACCGAATCAGCTCCATCAGGCCTGGCAAAGAGGCATTTAAATTGCTAATATTGTGCCGGGGAACGATGACAGCCTTGCCAAGGATCAGCTCTGTAGGATCCACAGAGACAAACCTGGGGCGGGGAGGGAGGGTTCAGAAAGAGCCCAGCCAGAGTGAGAAATACGAAAACACGGGAGGCTACAGCCCTGGGGGATCCTTGGTAGGGAAATGTCAGGAGAAAGGGAGGCAGAGGGGAGCCCACGGTGGGGCCTTGGAACTGGTGGGCCACTGGGACCCCTTTCTCGTCCATTATTTCTTATTCGTGGCCAGCTGGAGTTTCCCCAAGGGTTCTCAGCAACCAAGCCAGAGAGATGCTTTCTTTACCTTAGTTTGGGCTAAGGTAAAGAGGGAGGAGACAGGAAAATACAGACAGACAGAACACACACACACACACACACACACACACACACACACGCACGCACGCACGCGGAGCTGGAGGGCGATATATAGGTGTGGACTGGTTGGAAGAAACAGCTATTGAGAGGTATTTTCTTCCCTTGCCTGCCTGCCCTGGTCTGTCAGTTTGGGATAAGGGTCTTTTGTAGCCACTCCCCAACAGAGGGTTCACTGAGTGTTTTTCTCTGCCTGTATTTTTAGAAAAAATTATGATGACAGTTGTTAGGTCTCAGGCAAGCAGCACATTCCATTACAAAGTTAGCGTGGAATCAGTATGTAAATAAACCTTTCTAACTGGCAGCTATTTTTGAAGGCAGAACGCACCTGATGTTACAGGCTTGTTCCAGTTCACTTTAAATACTGCTCTGTCCTCTGAGTCTGAGAATGTGCTCTCAGTCAGAGATGGCTTTCCTCCTCCGTACTTGATCTTTGTACCTTGATCTGTGTCCTCAAACCTCCTCCGTCATTTAAAAATCAGATTGACAGGACCTGCTCCAGCCTGGGAGTGTTAGCTTCCCCCTCGGCATGGTCATTTTTCAGTCCACTGGTTGCTGGGGGCAGGGAGAAGGACAGTAGAATCCTTGGCACTCTATGGAAGAAATTAAAGAAAAGAGAAAGCCCAAGAGGCTGAAATCAGGTTTGCATCAAAATTTCAGACAGACACCGCCAAGGCGCATCAGAGTCAATGGTGAGACAGAAAAGGTCAGTGAGAACCAAGCATGGAGCAGGCAGGGAGGAGACATCCCTGCAGAGCAAGGCGAAGAAACTGGTTTCGAGATGCTCCTGAGCCAGCAAGAGTCTAAGACAGAGTCTTTGCTTGGTCCCTTGTCAATAACGATAGGTTTAAAAGGTATTTTTTTTTAATTTGAGAATTCTATGCATAAGTACACTCAATTTTACCAACCCCCTTGTCTCCCTCCAGCTCCTCCCATGTTCCCCCAAGACTCCCTCTCAAATTCATAATCTCTCTCCAAAATTATTGTTTTATACACACACACATACACACGCACACGCACACACACTAAGTCCAATTAGTGTTGCCTGCATGACTGTATATTTAGAGCTAACCATTTAGGATTGGGGATTCATCTCTGAAGAAAACTGGTTCTCCATCCCTCAGCAGCCATTGACTCTGCCTGCAGCTCTTCATCCAGGGATACTTGTAAAATTTTCCTCCATTCATGTTATTATGTCACCTGACATGTTCTTGTGCAGGTCTTGTACCAGCAGCCATATTATTGAGAGTTCATGGATGTAACATCTTTGTCCAGGATTTCATAGCAGACCCTGGGCCTTAGGCTCTTACAATCTACCCAGACTCTCTTCCAAAATGTTCCCTGAGTGTCGGGTGTAGGGCTTGTATTATAAACGTCCCATTTGGAAGCCAGGTGGTGGTGGCACATGCCTTTAATCCCAGCACTGGGGAGGCAGAGGCAGGTGGATCTCTGTGAGTTCAAGGTCAGCCTGGGCTGCAGAGTGAGTTCCAGGAAAGGCACAAAGCTACACAGAGAAACCCTGTCTCGAAAAACCAAAAATAGATAGATAGATAGATAGATAGATAGATAGATAGATAGATAGATAGATAGATAGATAAAAATAAAAAATGGATGTCCCATTTGGAGCTAGGCACCTCACGGTCATTGATCCTCTGCATTTGGGGCAGTTGCGGATCTCTCTGATATGTTCTGACTCCCGCTAAAAGCAGTTTCTTTAATGAGGGGCAAGAGCTGCATATGTTTACAGACATAAGGATAAACATTTAGAAGGCAGTTGGGAACTGTATTAATTTAGCAACATGGCAGAGGTAGGCTCTCCTCTGGGTCCCCTGACCTCTCAAACCATAGGTTCTTGGCTATGTTTACAGTATCGGGCATGAGTTCCCTCCAAATGAGCAGCTTTCAGGTCTAATCACACAGCTGTTGGTTACTTCCAAGATGCAGGTACCACTACTGCACCACTGGGGATTTCTTGCTGGTCCAGCCACTGTGTTTCTCAGACTTTACAGCTGAGTAAGGCTGTTGATAACTTTTTGCCCTTGGTGGTTTGACTAGCACCTTCTGATACTCTGAGAGCTAGTCCTCACGGGGGAGGTTTCCAGGCCAATACCAACTGATTTCTCCAAGTCCTGTGACCAAAGCACGTGAAGTCTTCAGCAATAGGGATTTCATTCATGATATGGCAGGCACCCAAGAGTAACAGTAATAGTCTATATTGTTCATTAGGTGGGGGGGTCTCTTTGACCATTTGTTGTAACTAGTTCTCTCTGTATACACCTGAATTAAGAAAGAAATACTTCTAGAATATTCAATGTCCAGGTATGGACAATGTTGGAAGCATAGTAAAGTGTGTGTGTGTGTGTGTGTGTGTGTGTGTGTGTGTGTGTGTATTGAGTATGAATGTAAGAGGTATTCAATAGGGTGATGTTCTAGTTATTTTACAGTCCATAATTAGAGAAGTCAGAGCAGGAAGTTGAGCAGTAACTTAAAGCGGATCTATGGAGGAAGGCAGCTTGCTGGCCACCCCCAGGCCCATGCTTAGCTATCTTTCTTATAAAGCCCAGGACCACCTGCCTAGGGATGGTTCAACCCACAGTGGGCTGGGCCCTTCTTAAGCAATTAAAAATCAAGACAATTCCCCACAGATATGCCCACAAGTCATTATGATCTGGGCAATCCTTCAATTAAGAAGACTTCCTTCTTAGGTGACCCTAGGCATGTCAGGTTGACAGATAAAGCAAACTATTAACCTTGGGGTCTAATAATCAATTTTCTAAGAACCCCTACTTACGTCACTTACTGATTCATGAGTTGCTAGGTGCTCAAGCAATTCTTGTGTCTCTCTGCATAACTGAGCAGAGATCTGCTTTCTGTCACTTAGGCCCATGGTCTTACACCCCAGACAAAGGCTTCCTGTTTCACAACTAGTTCTCAAGACAGGTAGTGTCTTGCTTGGAGGTATTTCTTCTCCAGACTAAATATTCTCATTCTTCTATAATCAAAGACCCCTTCCTCAAGCAGTCACTGTTGGCAGCCTTTGTTCCCTCTGTGGTTTTACTATTGATAAGTGTCCAAAGGGAACCAGGATCAGACACTCCTTTGAGATACCTTAGTATGGTTTAACATCAGAAGTGTCACTCTACAGAAAGAGATGCATCTAGGGTGGGGTTTTAATGTTCTCGATGCACAGAGCCCTCTTTCATTGTATTGAAGGTGGTCAGGTAAGCTGGAAGTTTGGCCTGCTCTGTCCGGACCCAGAAGACAAGACTGGGTCTGCAGGATGGAGAAAGACCCCAAGAGAGTCCTGTGTCAGCTCAGAATAAGGAAGTCTTTAAGGAACAAGCGGAAGACACTGCAGTGACATGCTCTGAGATGGAGGGAGGATGCTGCAACCTGGAGGGGGTCTTGGGAAGGTGGAGAACAGTAGAAGGCACTGGCCAGCTGGTCATGGGTTCAGATTTACAGTGCTCCCCACACACACACAGCATGACTTCTAAGGTGCCTCCCAACCCTGGGCTCTGGGCATTTATCCTCTCAGGTATTTATGGATGCAAACCAGTCTCCCTTCTAGCTGTGTGAGACTCACATTTTATATAAATAGTGGGGAATTGTGGTAGTTTAAAAGAAAATGGTCCCCCAAAGGGAGTGGCACTATTAGGAGGTGTGGCTTTATTGGAATAGGTATGTCCTTGTTGGAGGAAGTATGTCACTGTGGAGGCAGGCTTTGAGGTCTCATATATGCTCAAGCTTCCCTCAGTGTGATACTCAGTCTACTTCCTGTTGCCTGCAAGATGTAGGACACTCAGCTACTTCTCCAGCACCATGTCTGCCTGCACATAGCCATGTCTCACCATGATGATAATGGACTGACTCTCTGAACTGTTAAGTGAGCTACCCCAATTAAATGTTTTTCTTTGTAAGAGTTGCCGTGGTCATGGTGTCTCTTCACAGCAATAGAAACCCAAAGACAGAAATAGAAATAATATATATTCTTTTGTTTTAAAGCAAGAGTTGTCTTTTTGTTTTGTTTTAAAATTTGTTATATTAAGTATACAGAGTTCTGCCTGCATGTATGCCTACACACCAGAAGAGGGCACCAGATCTCATTATAGATGGTTGTGAGCCACCATGTGGTAGCTAGGAACTGAACTCAGGACCTCTGGAAGAGCAGTCAATGCTCTTAACCTCTGAGCCATCTCTTAATTGGGACAAGATCCACATGACATAGTGCCTGTGCTTGATGATTTTTTTTTTTTTGTCGTTGGTTTTGGGGTTTTTTTTTGGTTTTTCAAGACAAGTTTTCTGTGTGCAGCCCTGACTGTCCTGGAACTCACTATGTAGACCAGGCTGTCCTTGAATTCAGAAATCTACCAGCCTCTGCCTCCTGAGTGCTGGAATTAAAGGAATGTGCCACCACTACCCAGCTCGAGACAATGCTTTTTTAAAAACATACATGTAGAGCTGGAGAGAAGGCTTGGCAGTTAAGAGCACATGCTACTCTTACACAAGAGTTGACCCCCACATCAGGCAGCTTCCAATCACCTGTAACTCCAGCTCTGATGAAGGCACCTATGTTCACAGACACAGTTACCTACATATAATTAAAAATAAATAGTAAAGGTCACAAAATTTATCATCTTAACGATTTTAAATGTACAGTTCAGTGGAATTCAGTATATTTACCCTGTTGTGTAACCTTTATCTCTAGGTAAGAGTTCAGACTCCGGGCCACTAGGCCACAAGGGAGGCTAAATCTGACAGTTCCAGGTACCTCATATAAGCAAAATCGCACATTTACCCTTTTATGAACCTCTCATTTCACTTAGTCTTCAAAATTCATCCATGTTGTAGTCTGTGTCTGTTTCCTTCCATTTTAAGGCTGAAGAATGCCCCCTGTCTATATGTGTAGAGTCTGTCTTGTTCATTCACTTGTCCACTGATGGGCAATTGGATAGATGCTGCTGCAAACAGGAGACAGGTACATCAGTGGGAGACCCTGCTTCCAATTATTTGGGGAATTGCTGGATCAATGACCAGACACCATAATTACATACTTAGTTGTTGTTTTTTTCCAAAAAGTTTTAGTGTGTGTGTGTGTGTGTGTGTGTGTGTGTGTAGATGAAACAGGGTCTCTCACTAGTTTGGGGTCACCAAGTGGGCTAGGCTGACTGTCTAGTGAGACTCATGGATCTGCCTGTCCCTGCCTTCTCGGTGCTGGGATTACAAGTGTGTGCTACCATCCATCATTTCCTCTGTGGATCCTGGGAAATCAGACTCTCTTCCTCATGCTTGCAAGGTAAGCACTTCACCAACTGAGCCTCCTCCAGCCCTGTAGTCCTTCGTGACTGAAAACGTAATTTGCAGATATTTCCCCATTCTGCGCTTTATCTTTTGGTGCTATTGCTATATCTTTTGACACACAGAAAGAAGTGTCATCCTCGATGAAGTCCAGGGTCTTTGGTACCCTTGCTGACAACCATTTAAGCACCTAGAAGAAGGTTTGTTTCAGGGACCTCTAGTCTCCTCTAGTCTGCAGGCATAAATATCCGTCTTGGTGCCAGGAAAGTAAACCACACCGTTTTGATCATTGTAACTTTGTAAGAAGTCTTGAAATCAAGAAATCTGAGGATCCCATATTTGTTCGTTTTCAAGATTATCTGGTTATGTCGCCTGCATTTGAGAATGAAGTAGCTAACCACTGTTGTCCCATGTCCTCTCACGGGCGCTGCTGTGACGGGGGCAGGAGGTAGAAATGAAAGAAGCCACACTGATGGAGACGGAGACAGTTTGCTTTAACATAAGGGTTATGGGTAAGGGGCTGGCAAGATGGTTCAGCAGTGAAGGGAATTTGCTGCACGATCATGAAGATCAGAGTTCAGATCCCAGCACTCAATTAACAAGTCAGAGGTCCTACAAATACATGTAACTCCAGCTCAGAGCATCCAGCACCCTCTTCTGGCCTCTGTGCATGCATAGGCTAGTGTACACAAGTACACACACATGTGGCATACACTCAGACACAGACAGACAGACAGACACACACACACACACACACACACGTATAAATAAATAACCTTTTTTTAAAGTTGTGGGTTGAGTCTTTGTATTGTTGATTAATAAAGTTGGGAAAGTGTTTTTTCCCAAGTGGAACAGTACATGGTGTCTCCATAGGCTACCCTTATTTGCTGTTTCCCTTGCTCTGTTTGGATCCTGTCAGCTCATGACCTGTCCTGATGACATTTCAGTCATAGACACTGGGACAAAACGAACAAACAGGCCCTCTGGCCTCATGGAGTTTGCACCTAGAAGGGCAGGCAAATATCACATATTTCTATGTGTGTATGTGGTCACAGCTGATAAACACAGGAAGACGGGGCACAGGATGCTGAGAGTGCATAGCAGGGGGCTGACTTAATTGGAGGGAGGTGTCAAATTCCTAAGGGAGTGACAGTCTAGGCAGAGCCATGAAAGGAGAGTAGGAGGAGACCTGTGTCATAGTCACTTTTCTATTGCTGTGACAAAACACTGAGATCAAGGCAACTTACAAAGAAAGGGTTTAATTGGGCTTCGACTTTCAGAGGGTTAGAGTCCACACGGGCGGAGCAAAGGCAGGTGTCAGAGAGGGCTGAAAGCGCACTTCTAGACGGTACAGCAGTAACAATGGGAATGGAGCAAGTCTCTGGAAACTCAAAGCCCACCCCCAGGGACAACAGTCCTCTAACAAGGCCACACCTCCTAATCCCGCCCCCCAAACAGTCCCACCAATTAAGGACCAAGAATTCAAACATATGAGTCTGCGGATTCAAACTACTACACCCCACCCCCCCCACCCCCCCACCCCCGTGAAGCAGGCTGAGGGAGAGCCTCCTGGCAGAAGAGAATAGAATGAGCTAAAACCTCATAGCAGGGAAACAAAATCTACTGTTGGTATCAAAATGCACCAGTGGCTGGGTGGTGGTGGCACTCGCCTTTAATCCCAGCACTCAGGAGGCAGAGACAGGTAGATCTCTGTGAGTTCAAGGCCAGCCTGGACTACAGAGCAAGTTCCAGGACAGGTTCCAAAGCTACAGAGAAACCCTGTCTCAAAAAACAAAAACAAAAAATGCAACAGTGGCCTAAAAGCATTGCCTTTAAATGACTGTTCTGCCTCTAAAAGTCACCCAGGCGTGTACAGGGATTCACTAACAGAGCACACAGGAGTTGCTGCATGTGTGATTTAAATGGTAACTCACTTTTGCTGCAATTTGGATGAATGGCTCAGGTTTAGTCACACCTGCCAATGGATCCACACTCAACTTGGTTTCACATGAGTGACTTGGTAAGTGGCATTTTAGTAACTAGATTCCAAGTCTTTTTCAACTGAGGAAGTGTTAGTTGATACCATGCTCCTTTTAGCCCCGTGGATGCCTCATAGTTTACGCCCTTAACAATGCTCATTGAATATACTGAATAAGTAAAGAATGCTTCAAATACCCACCGTTAGCATACAGAAACGACTTTAAAATAGGGCAATGGGTCAGCTCATTTGGCTGTCAACTCAGTGGAACACTATACAGCTAGTATAATGATGATTGTTGAGGGGAGGAACCCCATGAAACATGGGGAAAGGCTGGCAGTATAATACAAAAAGAAGAAAGAACCATGTACAGAATAGTGCCACACACTTGAAGCTGGGTCTTTCCGAATCAATTCATGTAATCAAGACAGTTTTCCGAAGACACACCCACAGGCCAGTCTGACCTAGACAATTCCTCACTAAGACTCTTCCTGGGTGGTTCTCGAGTGTGGAAAGCTGATGATTAAAACCAAGTATGACAAGTGGTGATAGCTAATGTTTACTTTGACTGAATATTTATTGTTAATACATTTGACTTTTCTTCTTCTTCTTCTTCTTCTTCTTCTTGAGAAGATAGGTCTTTTTAAAATATTTTTTTCTTGGAGACAAATTAATTAATTAATTAGAAAATATTTCTAGGCTTAGCTAATAGTATTTCAAGATCCATAATAAAAAATAACACAACTACATGATGAAAATAAAGTTAAGAAAGTCACCCTACCTCTAACATTGCTGGGATTGAACCTGCAAAGACTCTGGGATCGGGAGTAGGAAGTCTGATTCATGATACCACATGTCAGGGGGTGTGGCTCAGTTGACAGAATGCTTGAGTGACATCTACAAAGCCTTGACTGATCCAACCTTCTCCAGCACCACAAACCAAACCAGGAGTGGTGGAAGTTACAGAATATTACTTTAACAATGTAAAGATGTATTACATTTGTTTATGTTGTAGAATATTACTTTAACTATGTAAAGATGGGTTATGTTTGTTTATGCTGCATTTGTTTAACTATGTAAAGATGGGGTAATTTGTTTCACCTTGCCTGCCTAAGGCACCTAATTGGTCTAATAAAAAGCTGAATGGCCAATAGCTAGGTAGGAGAGTGATAGGTGAGGCTGGTGGTCAGAGAAAATAAGTAGGAAGAGAAATCTAGGCTCACAAGAGAAGGAGGAGAGGAGAACGAGAGAGAAAGAGAGGGACATGCCCAGGACCAGAAGCCAGGTAGCCACCAGCCAGACAGACATGAAAAGCAGTGAAGGTAAGATAAACAGAAAGAATGAAAGAAAATAAGAAAGAAAGAAAAAGAAAGAAAGAAAGAAAGAAAGAAAGGAAGGAAGGAAGGAAGAAAGAAAATAAAGGAAGAAAGAAAGAAAATAAGAAAGAAAGAAAGAAAAGAAAGAAAGAAAATAAGAAAGAAAGAAGAGAAAGAAAGAAAG
>CABHPH010162186.1:0-14350 GCA_902168325.1 Peromyscus nudipes | reverse complement strand
CACACACACACACACACACACACACACACACACACACACACACACGCTTACACCATATATACACACCCCACAAAATCAAGATAGAAGAGAGGCAAGCAATAGTGTGAATTTGATCAGAGGCAACGTGTCTACTGGTTGAGAGATGCTTAGAGGTAAAGAGTCCCTTTCGGGGCCTGTTCCTCACCAGCAGGACCTTGGGCAGCTCTTGAATTCTCCTGGTCTCTGTGTCTCTCTGTATAATGACCACAAGAGTGTCTAGCAGTGGTGACAGGTGGCTGGGGTAATGTCCACACAGTGACTAGGCTGGGCCTGTGTGCACTATGTGTGGAAGCTGCAGTTACAGCTGCCATGGAGGAGGAGAAGTGACCAGAGACCCTGATCATGGTGAGAACATGAGGGTCTGTGTGGAAAAGATGGGGGATGGGGAGGAAGGAGGGGAGGAGGGAAACGAGGAAAGGAAAAAAGAAACTGGGGCAGGGAGAGGTGAGGGATGTGTCTAGAGACTGGTGAAGTGGGGGGACCCAGAGGAGGAGGGGTACATGGAACCAGAAGGCACCTACTGTGGAAGGCACGAGATATGGTCTAAAGTCTAGATCTATGGAGACCCTGACACAGGACCAGGTGAAGGCTGCTCCATCCTGGAGAGGCCAGATCCACATTGATTTGTGTCAACGACTGTGGGGTGGGCAGGGCGGTGGTGCAGTTTGGGGAAAGGAGCAGGAGACTGGGCCATCTGGGAAGAGCTGAGGCTGGGGATGGGGTGGATCTGAGGGCAATGAGGGGCAGCTCAGAGAGAGCAGCTAAGGCTTGTGGATGGTTGTGGGGAAGAGGAAAGGTGGAGTTGGCAGAGCTCTGGGGAGGGAACAAAACACATGAGAGGAATCTGTGGGAAGGGTCAGAAGTTTTGGACCCCTAATGACATGTAAGGTACAAGGAAGTCAGGGCCACCAGGGCCTGACCTGGGATGTGCTCACCAGGAGTGATGGTGAGTTGGGTCCCTTCAATCGACTGCCCCACCTTCATGCCATATCTCGTGTTCAGACTAACTTGGCAGAAGTATTTGCTCTGGTCCTTCTTCTTCAAGTTCAGAATTGTGAGGAATCCAGATGTCTGAGGCGGCGTCCAGTTTAGGATGAGCCGGTTCTTGAAATGCTCATGTATGAAACCCAAGGAGGAGTTGTAGATAAATTCCCCATGAAAGTTCTTCCATCTCCAGAGAATCCTCATCTGTGGATCCTCTGCCAACTCCCAGGGGAAGTAGAAGGAGAAGGGGATCTCGATGGAGCTGCCCTGGACACCAGAGAGGCGGGCTGGTTGTTTGACCCCAAAGGCATTTACTCTGTTGGATCCTGCTGAGTTACCTGGAAGGATGCGGAGGATTTGAAAACACTTCAGGGATTAGAAAGGACAGCCCAGAATTTCTGACTCTTCATCTACCGGTGGGTTTGGACACAGGCAAGGACTGTCCTTATGTCCCACTGTCCCATACAGGACAGGACAGACAAGGATGTGCTGGGTTGGATCCACTCTGAGAATGAGCTCTTTCTTGGGGCACAGAGCACTGTCTGGCTCCTCCAGCAGACCCCTGTCCACATGACAGCCTGCTCTTCCCAGCCCCACTGGCCCCTCCTGTGGTTAAGGCAGAGTCCCTGCTAACAAGGTCCCCAAACTCACCAGCTTGCAGACATGCAGCTGACAGCAGCAGAAACAGGATCCAAGCCATGGCCTGATTCCCTCCAGGAAGTGAGACCAGCAGAGCCATCAGGAAGGAGAGGAGGACCTGTGCAGGGACCCTGGGGAGCTCAGGAGTCAGGAAGAATCAGGGTAAAGGGGCACACAACCCCAAGACCTTCTCATGTGGAGGACAGATGGTGCAGGACCTTCCCATCTCCACCTCCTTGTGACCAGCAACTTCCTTCATCATTCTGGCTTCTTCCTTCCCACACTGCAGAAGATCCGCCTTGTGGTCACTGACAGGGATGCCCGTGCCCTTTAGCCCAGCCCCCATTTTTAGCTGGAAGATATGGAATTGACCTCTGCATGCTGGGCTCTCATCCCCTCTTATCCAGTCTTACCCATTTCCTATGCAATGACTGTTTCCTCACCTCCAAATTACTTCCATTCCTCACAACCCCTCCTCATGTTTCTCATATGTCTTCCACCATGCTGGTTCTCTCTCTCTGTGTCTCTCTCTGTCTCTCTGTCTCTGTCTCTCTGTCTCTGTCTGTCTCTGTCTCTGTCTCTGTCTCTGTCTCTCTCTCTCTCTCTCTCCTTTCCTCCTTCCCTGTCTCCCCCCTCTCTCAAATAACCTCAGGCACAGAAGTGGTCAGTTTCCGCTCTCTTCAGACCCAGCAAGGATGGAGGTGACGAGGAAACACATTCCGTCCCAGCCCTAGCTCGGTGTCCCCTCCACCATCTGCTCTGTGTCCTCTTCCTGTCCTCCAGGGACTCTGCACAGCACCCGGCAGAACCAAGGCCCAGTGGACACTCTCGCCCTGGCCTGCTCACTGCTGCAGAGTCTGTAACTACCCTGGGCTTCCTGGGTGATCGTCTCCTCCCCAAGACAGTGACTCCAAAGCTACTCCAGTTTCTGAAGGAGACTTTCTACACCCACCAACCTTCACACACCTCAGAAGAGGATGCCAAGGATCAGAGAAGCCCTGGCACATGTCACATGACTGCCACATGGCAGGTTGACTGGACTTCATCGCATCAAGGACTTGTAGTCATCCACTCCACACAGACTTCAGCCTGCCTGTTATGTGCAGCCTCTGCACTCTCCTCAAAGGCCATGGATCTGCTGCCGGGTTCCCAGGAGACTGTTCTCACAAAGCACTTGAGTGACTCTGTCTAGCTGTGGCTGCTCTAGAACCTTCTTTGGATGAAGTGAGCAATGAAAGGTCAGACCAGCAATGCATCTCTTATAACATATTGCCTGGGACATCTCTGAGTGTGGACACAACTGGCCTGTTACTAGGGTGCAGGCGTGAGACGTGGGTGGGGGAGGTTGTCTGGACTCAGGGCTGGTTCTATAGGAGCGTTATCCTTCCCCTTCCCCAAGACAGGGTTCCATAAGTTCTGTGGAAGACAAGATTGTACCAGAGGAAGTGGCATCATTCTCCCTGAGTGACATGTGCCGAGGTGACTTCTCATTTCCTTACATTTCCTGCATTGATTGCCTTCTCCATGCTTCCCGGCAGGTGGCTATGCAGTTGCCTCTGTCACATCTTCTGTCTCTGCCTTCCTCACAGTCCCCATGTCCTCAGATCCCTTGACCTGAGCCAGGCACAAACACTCATGGCCTCACTCCCAGCAGCACATGGACACACTTCTATATCTATCCATCCTGCCCATGGAGACTCAGAGACACAGAACTTTTGGGATGAGTTGGTCCCAGATGGTTAGTCAGGAGAAGGGAGGGGCCTATTGTACCTGTCAGAAAGACACTGCCCCCTTTATTGGATGGGGTCTCATGTAGCCTAGCCTGCGTCTTGAACTTGATCCTACAGATCCTCCTCTCCTCCCATCCAAGTGATGGAATGACAGGTGTGTCCCATCATGCCCCTTTGTCTCCTGCCCCTAGGGTGTGTGTGTGTTCCAGGCAGGTAACCACTCTACCAGATGAACCACATTTTTCACCTCAGTGAGGTCTGAGAGGGGGCCCTCCTGGTCATGGATACTCAACTCCAGGCTTCATTTGCCCTACTCTCTGGGATCTGTGGGTAAAAGGTCAGGGGCTTCTAAGTCACCAAGGAGGGGCTGGACCTGATGAGGCTGCCATATGTCAGGTGCTGGTCACCTGCTTTTTAACACAACTGGCTCTGGAGGGTTCTACAGGACCCCAGCTGCCCCTTGTGCTCAGCCTCACTGATGCCACCTGCTGGATCCTGAATCCCAAGTCATGGGCTCTGTTCTGGGTTTCAAGTCCTGAACTTAGTTGAACCCCATAGGGACCTTGCTGTGGGATGATTTCTGTCCAGGAAATCATCCATGTTTCCCATAAATTCAGTGACTGGGCCCTGCAGCCATGATGCTTGCAGAGGGGAGGGGCACTTTCTGTGGAAGAGCAGCCTGCGGCTTTGGTGTGCACACATGGGGCTTTGCACACATGTGACCATGGGGAGTGTCAGACTGCAGTGTGAGAACCTGGCTGCTGCTCAGGATGTAGCACATGTGTGTCCTGACCCCACAGAGTAAAGAATTAAGTATAATTTTAAATGTTTAAACCCAAGGTGGGCTGTACATAAGAATGCATGCCTTTAATTCTAGTTTTTGGGAGGCAGAGGGAGAGACAAATGGATCTTTTTGAATTCCAGGCTATCATAGTCTACATATACAGTTTCAGGCCTGCAAGAGCTGTATAGTTAGATCTTGTTTCACAAAACAAAAGCAATCAAACAAACAAACAAAAACCAAACCAAAGAACATAAAACTACAAAAAAGAATCAAAAAACACAAGGTGAATGGTGTCCTGGGTAGTAATGCCTGAGGTTTTCCTCTGGCCTCCACATACATGAGCACACACTCACTTGTACCTATATGCACATGCACACAGACACACATGCACACAGACACACACAATCACACAAGGTACATTTCACAGCTGATCTGCCACCACACGTTTACCCAGTCCTCATGCAGAGTAAACAATGTCTCTCCAGGCATGGCTCTGTGACTTTTGAGCCTCCAGTTCCTGATAGTGTCCCCAGCATTCAGACTCTGATTTTATACCCAGCTGTGTTTTCCCATAACAGTGGTGGCAGAAAACAGGTTCAACTCTTCCTATTTCTGTCTGAAAAATCCAGTTCCAGAAACTTCCCTCAAATAACCCATAGTGCAGGTCCTTTGGGCCCTGATCCAGCAGATAACTTCCTTGATGAAAACTGTCCTGCTGTCCACACCTCCTACCACACTAGGTTCCTAGCACTCATTGAATTCTTTTTCTGAATGACAACATACAGACCCAGAGTAACCTGTCCAGACTGGGTCCTGAGGAGAGTGGAGGAGATGCTAGAGAGGGAAGAAGGATGGGGGCTGGTGGTTTAGACAGGACACTCAGGCTGCACCTGTGACTTTACATTAGCACATCTGACCTCTTCTTTCTCCCTTAGGATGACATCATCATCTTCATCTCCCTCCTGTACTGCGTAACCTCAGCATGAGCACCTCCTTGCACCCCTGCACACAGGAGCCCCAAGAAGAGGCTCTATAGTGTCCCAAAGGCCCAGTGAGGAGGGCTGGGTGACCAGCTCAGTCTCCTGCTCCTCTGGATGACGTCTCCCAGCTTCTGCAGATAGCCAAGGCCAGACACAGAAACTCACATGTCACTGAGTCTGAGGTCATAGAAATAGAGAAACTCTCAATTTCCTCTTCAACATTATATATTGCTTAAATGAAACTATTAATAGTCACAGAATTTGTTTGAGTGAATCTAAAGAAAAAACTGGTGACATCTTCAAGTTCTCTGTCTCCAAACAAAGTGAAGTAATGGATGACCAGCCTTTATGACTTTGCTGACTCTTTGGAGTTTTGGTTAGCTTGCTGTTTGGTTGATATTAAGACAGCATCTTATGTAACCCAGGCTGGCCTCAAACTCAGTAGGTACTAATGACAGCCTCCAATTCATGGTCTTGCTACCTCTACTGTCAATCACTAGATTACAGACATAGGCCACCATGCCTGGCTTCCTCTAGAAAGTCTTTTAACTGACTGGCTCAGGCCAGGGAACACAAATCCCAAACACTGGTAGCCATACTGGAACCCATGTCAGCTCCCCATTCCAACAGTAATGTTCCTTCACCCTGAGGGGATTTGACCTAAATGTTGTTGAGATGACTGGTTCTGTGAAGTCTTTGCTGTGGGCTCTTTTACTGTTTCTCCCTTTAGAACAATGGAGACTGACATGGCAAGTCACATGACCACTGGAGTAACAGCTTTGAGGCTCCTTCTCTGTGCCCAGCTACTTGGAGGGAGGAGATGATGAATGGACACTCCCATAGATGACTGGCCAGACCTTTATCCAGGCAGCCTGATGTGTGAACACTCCAGGCGTGCCCATAGGAGACACCATCCCAGCCGCCAAGATCACTGTGACCATGGCTACTGCTGAGTTCAGCCTCAGGAGGCTTGGATCCAGTTACACCACTGCAGACATCTCACAGCTGTTCCAGGAGACTTCTTTTTAGCCATGAGAAGCCTGGGTGACTTCTCCATGACCCCTCCTATCTTCTGCAAGCCTCAAGTGGATGGGGCAGTTTCTTCACAGACTCTGCAAAGACCCAAGTCTATTCACAGAGAGACATGTATTAAAAAGTGTTATTAATGGACAGACAGGAATAGCATCGTTTTGCTCTCAGGAACAGAGAAAGATGAGATTACCTCAGTTCCAAGGAGAGGAAATCAGAACTTATGTTAGGGTACTGGAGAAGTCCCATATATGCAATCAGCAAGAGCATTTTTATTCCAGAATGCTGGGGACTGCCATCCCACACAAAGGAAAGATGGCAAAAAACCCGAGGGACACGTGGACCCATTTTTAACACAGCTGAAAGGACTTTCCCAAGGCAGATAGGTCATTTTAGATATGATTGACTTAAGGAAGTGGCAGTCATATTAGTATATTGTAATTGGCCAGGGCTAGTCAGGGGCCATTTTTGGGCAGGCCTGGACACCCAAGCTTTGTCCTTATTTGGTTGTCTGCTGACTGTGGAGGCTGGCTGACCTAGTACTTCAATTACCAGGCTTCCTCGTCCTTGGCCTTCAGGGAAGATGGAGATTGCTGGTCCTTTGTGACTCTTCCTCAAAAACTGCATGATTGCTTCCAAAAAGGAGGGACTGAAGCCTAGTTGTTAACTAAGTTATTAGGGCAGACTATGATGATGTTTTCCTGTCCATCTAACCCACATGGAAGAAGTGGGGGTTATCTACTTACACCTGTCCAAGGACAGGATGTTTCACAGCACAAACCTGCAGCCATGTTCTCTGATTCCCAGGCCGGAGACAGGGAAGGAGTGAGATGCAGGATATGTGGTCATCAATCCCTACTTTGATGTAAACTGACCTCACTGGTAAGAGATCCTGGATTCTGGAGGTTTGTTAGCTGGGAACTAAAAGACACCATCTATCCCTAAGAAGGAGAGGATGATTTTCAAGAGTCAGTTTTCTCCTTGTACCATTTGGGTTCTCAGAATCAAACGCAGGTCATTGGGCTAGGCTGCAAATACCTTTTCTCACTGAGCTATCTATCTGTTCCCCACTTATCTTTTGTTTATTAATATGTAATTTTGAAATGCTTCATTTAAAATAAATTTGGAAAACGTTATGACCATGATTTATCCCCTTGAGGAATCCACATTAATTTTTATGACATGGTCTCTACTGTTCTGGAACTCAGCAATTAGACTAGACTAGCTGGACAGACAGCTCCATGACTCTGGCTATGTCTTGCTTGACTAGGGTTGGATTACAAATTCCTGCCAACTCCCTGACTTATAATGTGGGTCCTCTCAATCAAACTCAGGTCCTCCAGCATATAGTCAAGGCTTTTATGATGGAATTATCTCTCCAGCTCCCTGGCATGATTCTTATAAAAAAAATTCCCCAAACAACCTGTCTTAATCAAAGTTCCATTACTGTGAATAGACGCCATGACCACAGCAACTCTTATAAAGGAAAAAATTTAATTGGGGTTGGCTTACAGTTTCAAAGATTTAGTTGATTATCATTATGGTGGGAAATTTGGTGGTACACAGACAGACATGATGCTGGAGAGGTAGCTGAGCATTCTACATCCAGATAGTAGGCAGCAGGAAGAGAGAGGGAGACAATGGTCCTAACTTGAGCATTTGAAATGCCAAAGCCCACCCCCATTGACCCACTTCCTCCAACAAGGTCGTACCTATTACAAGGCCACACCTCCTAAGTTTCACTGCATAATGACAAAGCAGACAAATCCTTGAGTCTATGGGGGCCATCCTTATTCAAACCATCACACAGCCCCTCAGCTGCTCCTTGGGATGACAGGCTCTCCCCTGGCTGGGGTTCATTTTTAGTCTGTTGGCCTGTAAGAGAAGAAACAGTGTCAATGTGGCAGCCATGCTGACCCTCCATCTGCCTCTCAGCTCTTCTCTGTGTTCAGACAACATCAGGGGCCCAGGGCAGCAAACAGCTCTGCAGTAGACATTCAGGGACAGCTCTGAGAGTCACCAGGACCTGAGGTCAGTCCTCAGCTGTCCTTCTGCGCAGCACAGCCAATCAGAGGACAGATCTCCTGGTCCTTTGTCCCTTGTCCATGTCCTTCTCCCTCTGCTTCCTTCCCCTGCCTTGAACTCATGTCACCTCCCTGCTTTCCCTGCTCTACACTCACCACGCCTCCCTTTTGTCTCCCTGGAAACTGGCTCTCTTGCTCTTCCTGTGAGTGCAGGCTGCTGCCACCCTGAAGATTCAGTCTCAGGGTTCGAATCCCAGTCAGACTTCTGCTGCCTCTCAGGCTGCTGCTCTCTAGCTCTCAGACGCTCCTCTTACCTATTGGAGGGCTGAGCCCTTCTGAAGACCAGGGTGCTGTGGGATGGTCTGTATGTCAAATACTCTGATTGGTCAATAAATAAAACACTGATTGGCCAGTGGCCAGGCAGGAAGTATAGGCGGGACTAACAGAGAGGAGAATTAAGAGAACAGGAAGCTGAGTGAGAGAGACACTGCCAGACACCGCCATGACAAGCAGCATGTGAAGATGCCAGTAAGCCACGAGTCACGTGGCAAGGTATAGATTTATAGAAATGGATTAATTTAAGATATAAGAACAGTTAGCAAGAAGCCTGCCATGACCATACAGTTTGTAAACAATATAAGTCTCTGTGTTTACTTGGTTGGGTCTGAGCAGCTGTGGGACTGGCGGGTGAGAGAGATTTGTCCTGACTGTGGGCCAGGCAGGAAAACTCTAGCTACACCGGGGGCTACATCTTCGAACTTTAATTATGTACACTCTATTATACTCCACTCTTTACTCATCTCTGCTCCTATCCTGAAGTCTTCTAGTCACCATGGCTTTAAATCTGCTGTGAACACAGTCCACACTTGGCTCTTGTTTTGTGTGACACAAGGTCTCAATGAGCCCAGGTTAACCAGCAACTTTCTCTGTATCTGCAGATGGCTTCAACTTCAGGTCCTCCGGTCTCTATTTCCCAAATGCTGAGTTTAGAGATGCTCCCAGCTGTATCCCCATATTTGTTTCTCAGAATCCTTAAGAATGTTAGAAGACAAGTCATTTGTCTTTACATATATGCAATAGGTATTGAATAGGGATTGGGATTGCATTGATTTCTAGATTCTTTTGCAGTATAAGAACTTAGAGATACATTGTCCATTATGCAAATATCCTTACATTTTTTAGTATTTCCTTAAATTTTTTAAAAATTTATTTTGGATTTTATATATATATATATATATATATATATATATATATATATATATATACACACACACATACATACATACATGCACACACATGTGGATGGCAGAGAACCACTTTGGTCATTGACCTGCAGAAACAGAGGCACATGCATGCTCCTTCAATCCCCTAGCACAGGCTCTGTGTTCATCTGCACTTGCTCCTCTGATTTCCAGCTGGGATTCTAAGGAAGGAGGTGCAGATTCAGTCCTGGTTGACTTCAGCTTCCTTTCTCTCCTTGTGTTCTCTGGACTCTGTCCTGCACAAGCTCGTCCTTCTCCATCTCCACAGCTGAGAAAACTCAGAGGGGAAGCTCAAGTGAGGGCCTGTCCTGGACCACTTACCTTTGCTTCCACCAGAGGAAGACCATCAATACATAGATGGGGTTATGAGCACAGCCGTGGCCACCACCACCCCGACTGTGGCTCCCAGGTTCACAAGTGAAGGATTCCTCTGGTCCTCTGTGTTCTCCAGGCCAGCTGTGGTGAGTGCAGAGGTGATGATGGAGGGGCTCTGCATGGTGGTGCTGATGACTGGGGAGAGATGAGGAGTGAGCAGATCCCCCTGGATGAGGGAGGGATGGGGTGAATGTCACACCTTGTCTCCTCTGTGGGATGTGGGATGGGGACAGCCATTAGAAGTTCACAGAGAGGGGAACACATGCTAAAAACTGAGAGCCAGAAGAGCTAGCTCAAATGCGCACTCTCTTCACCTGTCCTGGAGGTGTGTCCTCGGATTGTCATCTGGTTCCAGATAATTAGGCCATGGGAATACTGTAGTTTCATCTAGATATGCGTAATATACAGACATGTCTCAGTCCATATAGTGTTTGCTGCTCAGGCCATAGAACTGGAAATTGATCTAGTGTCTGTCTAAAGAGGTGGGTGAAATATGAGGGGCCTTTAATCTTAGCCCTAGGAGTAGAAGCAGCCAGATCTATGTGAGTTAAAGCCAACCTTGTCTATGTATATTTAGTTCCACATCAAACAGAGTTGAAAGAGTTGTAATCCCAGGACTGAGCAGGCAGAGACAGACATGACCCTGGGGCTCATGGGTCATACAACCTAGCCTACTTGGCAATCTCAAAGCCAGTCCGAGACCCTGTCTCATAACATAAGACGGATGCTACCTGAGGTTCTTCTCTAGCCTACACATGCATATGACAAATGTGCACACACACCGGGCGGTGGTGGCGCATGCCTTTAATCCCAGCACTCGGGAGGCAGAGCCAGGTGGATCTCTGTGAGTTCGAGGCCAGCCTGGGCTACCAAGTGAGCTCCAGGAAAGGCGCAAAGCTACACAGAGAAACCCTGTCTCGAAAAACCAAAAAAAAAAAAAAAAGTGCACACACACACATACATACACACACACACACACATTAATTAACAGACCACCCGCATGTTCCCACACACTGAATACACAAAAATGTATTACAGAAAATATATAATTTCAGCCACAAGTGTACAGCTCAGCGCAGGGCTGAGTGCATTCATTTGCTCTAAAAAATCACTATGGTTAATATCCAGAACACTCACCTAACTGGAAACTCTAGACTCATCAAACAGCCCCTTTCACTCCCTTCCTCGAGCCCTGGCAGCTGCTGGTTGACATTACATCAGGTCAACATGGCAGCCATAGAGACTGCACAGAGAAGTGTGCTGTGGGCGTCCTCTCACAGGATGGCTTTAATCCAGTCAAGAGCCACTGCTGGATGTGGTGGCACCTGAGTCTAATCTCAGCACTTGGGAGGTGGAGGCAGGTAGATTTCTATGAGTTCCAGAACAACCACGGCTAAATGGTGAGACTCTGTCTTATAAAAATAAAAACACCAAAATATTTTAAAAAATTCACAGAGCAAGATTGTGCTCAACAACTAAGCACAGAGTCTCCCAGCTCCTGTAGGGCCATGGGAAGAGCACAGGGGTAACAGTCACACCGTGACAAGGCTAGACCTCAGTGCTCCCTATGCGTGGGACTGCAGTTACTTCTGCTGCAGAGGAGAGGCAAGGATCAGAAGACAGAGCAGTCATATGATGAAAATGGGGACATTATTTCCCAAGGCCCTTGGAGCTTGTGTGGGAGAGGTGAGCTTGAGAAGGTAAGGAAGGAAAGAGGGGGGTTGGGAATGGAGAGGAGACAAGGGAGTGGGTAGGGAGAGGTGAGGGATGTGTCCTGGGAAGCTGAGAGAGGAAATGGGGGACTGTGGTGCTAGATGGCAGTTTATGGTTGGACCGGAGGACACTAAGAGCATCCAATGGGCACCTTCTGTTTATATTTGGCTTAGGTTGGAGTTATGTGGAGATGCTCCATACAGGGACTCAGTGGAGCCCTGCCCCAGGACCAAGTGAGGCAGCTACATCAAGGAGAAGTCAATCCACCTGAGGTCACGGGGAAGGTTAGAAGTAGACAGGACCACAGTGTTAGTTTGAGAAAGAAACGGGGTGAACTATGAGGTAGGACACAAGCTGAAGCCTAGAGAGGGGGTAGGGATTCCTTCAAGGTAAGAAGAGACAGCAAAGGCTTGTCACAACTACAAGAGAAAGATTCTGTTGGCAGAAGCCTGGGCCAAGGGAAAGGTATATGAAAGAAAGCTCAGAGTTGTGGAGCCTGAGAGGTGACATCTAGGCGACAAGAAAGCCAGAAGAATCAAAGCCAGAGCCAGGGTGGCTCACCATGTGTGATGGTCAGTTGAGTCCCAGCAATCGACTGGAAAATCTCTATGCCTCGTTCTGTGTTCAGATGAAATTCACAGAAGTACACGGTTTGGTCCTTCTTCTTCAAGTTCAGGATTCTGAGAACTCCGGATGTCTAAGGCTGTGTCCAGTTTAGGATGAGCCGGTTCTTGAAATGCTTATGTATGAAACCCGAGGAAGAGTTGTAGATATATTTTCCATGGAAGTGCTTCCATCTCCAAAGAATCCTCATCTTTGGACCCTTTGCCAACTCCCAGGGGAAGTAGAAGGAGAAGGGGATCTCGATGGAGCCGCCCTGAACACCAGAAAGACGTGCTGGTTGTTTGATCCAAAAGACATTTTCTTTGTTGAATCCTGCTGAGTTACCTGGGAAAGAGGAGGAGAATCTGAAAACTCTGCAGTGGATGTGAAGGACAACGCAGAGCTTCCTGAGCCATCATCCACAGGCAGGTGTGGGACACGGGGGGGGGGGGGGACTGTCCCTATGTCCCACTGTCCCATCCGTTTAAGGAAAGAAAAAGAAAGGATGGGTTGGGCCCACTCTGAGGATGAGCTCTCTCTTGAGACACAGAGGACTGTCTGGCTGCTCTAGCAGACCCCTGTCCACATGACAGCCTGCTCTTCCCAGCCCCACTGGCCCCTCCTGTGATTAAAGCAGAGTTCCTGCTAACAAGGTCCCCAAACTCACCAGCTTGCAGACATGCAGCTGACAGCAGCAGAAGCAGGATCCAAGTCATGGCCTGATTCCCTCCAGGAAGTGAGACATGCAGAGCCACCAGGCAGGAGAGCAGGCCTGTGGAGGGACCCTGTGGTCCTCAGGAGTCAGAAGAGAATAAGGGTGAGATGACCCGAATCTCTTCAACCTTCTCATATGGAGGAGAGTGTAGGGCAGGACCTCCCCATCTCCACCTCCTTGTGACCAGCAACTTCTTTCATCATTCTGGGTTCTTCTTCCCCTGGTGCAGAAGATCTGCCCTGTGGTCATTGACAGGATGGCTGTCCCCTTGACCCACACCCCCATTTTGGGCAGGAAGATACAGCCTTGAACTCTGCATGTTGGGCTCTCCTCTCTTCCACCTTGACCTCCTGTCTTATCCAGTCTTGTCCATTTCCCATGTGGCCTCTTATCACTGTTTCCTCACCTCCAGATTTCCTCCACTCCTGCCCTCCTGCTCCTCTGTTTCTCATTATGTCTGCCACCATGCTGGTTGTCTGTCAGTCTGTCTGTCTGTCTGTCTCTCTAGTAACCTCAGGCACAGAAGTGGTCAGTTTCCGCTCACTTCAGACACAGCAAGGATGGAGGTGACGAGGAAACACATTCCGTCCCCAGCCCTAGCTCGGTGTCCCCTCCACCATCTGCTCTGTGTCCTCTTCTTGTCCTCCAGGGACTCTGCACAGCACCCGGCAGAACCAAGGCCCAGTGGACACTCTCGCCCTGGCCTGCTCACTGCTGCTGAGTCTGTAACTGCCCTGGTCTTCCTGGGTGATCATCGCCCTCCTCTAGACAGTGACTCCAAAGCTACTCCAGTTTCTGAAAGAGACTTTCTACATCCCACCAACCTTCACACACCTCAGAAGAGGATGCCAAGGATCAGAGAAGCCCTGGCACCTGTCACATGACTGTCACATGGCAGGTTGACTGGACTTCATCGCATCAAGGACTTGTAATCCTCCACTCCACACAGACTTCAGCTGCCTGCTCAGTGCAGCCTCTGAACTCCCCTCAAATGTCAGGGATCACCTGCTGGGCTCCCAGGGGGATGTTCCCACAATGCACTTGAGTGACTCTCTCCAGCTGTGGCTGCTCTAGAACCTTTTTTGGATGAAGTGGGCAAAGATGGTTCAGAGCAGCAATGTGTCACTCATGACATATTGCCTGGGACATCTCTGAGAGTGGACACAACTGGCCTTTGCCTGGTGTGGAGGCATGAGAGATGGGGGCAGAGGCTGTGGTGGCCATAGAGATGGTTCTACGGAGGGTCATCCTACCCTTCCTGATGAGAAGGTTCCATCAGTTCCCTGGAAGACATGGTTGTACCAGAGGAAGTGGCATCATTCTCCCTGAGTGACATGTGCAAATGCGACTTCCTATTTTTTTAGATTTCTTGGTATTGATTGCCTTGTCCCTGCAGCCTGCCTCTGTCACATCTGCTGTCTCTGCCTTCCTCACAGTCCCCATGGTCCTCTGATCTCTTGACCTAAGCCAGGC